>JAUELE010234206.1:0-11835 GCA_031471655.1 Diodora aspera
TGGTTGTGTGTCTTTTGGACGGCAGTTTTTGTTTGTTTTGTGTCTTTTGGACGGCGGTGTACGTTGGTTTTGTGTCTTTTGGACGGCATTGTATGTTGGTTTTGTGGTCTTTGGACAGCGGTACCGGTGTATGTTGGTTTTGTGTCTTTTGGACGGCAGTGTATGTTGGTTTTGTGTCTTTTGGACGGCAGTGTATGTTAGAATAACTGCAAATAATGTCATTCCGTCCAAGAACTAAATCATATCAACAATATGCTCCGGCATTGCAACCAAAGGCCTATTATTGCACTGAATAACAAAATCATTTCAAACACAAACTATGCTGTTTCACTCAGATCCAAATCAATTTGGCCAGTTCGCGGTACCAGAGTGCAAGACACAGACTTCTATGAACAGTGGACCGTAACCGTGATTTCCCCAAGTCACCAGACTAACATAGATTACTGCCAAGATAACGTCCCATACGATCGCACCGATAACAGTGTCCTGTCACGCATATAAACTGTCAACAACCGATACACTCTTACGGTTCTTTTTTATAGTTGATCTTTGGATAGCTGTGAATTTCACGTGTTGTCATCTTGACTATATATAATATATGTTTTGACCAACAGTTAATGTCAACTTAATGTTTTGCTCTTATGTATCTGCCTGTTTGTCTGAAGATTCAATTACTGTTTTTCTTTCATTCACCTTTGCATTTATTGCTCTATCAATCATGTTTTTTTATGACATTTAGATGTCACTCTTGTGTTACGTGCTTATAAACATTCGCTGGGGGCGCGTACGTGTAAAAATGTTTACATCGACATTTCAGAAGTCACGTTTGTTTAAAGGATAAGCAATTTTTATATTTATAACTATCTCTGTATTTTTTTTTTATCGAACTCTCTATCTATTCACAGTCTATTCATCAATCGACTTTCTATCAATCTATCAACATTTGAACTGTCTATTACATGAACACAATTCATGGTGCGTGAGTGAGTTATATAATAGTGGGACTCTGCAATATATCAACTATACGCACTAGTGGGCAAGATGCACATCTAAGGAGAGACAGGCAATGAAAGGAGACAATGAAAGGAGATTGATAGAAAGACAAGTTCTAACAAACGGACAGAGCAAATATGGCTGGTCTCTTGCTCACCGTTGACCTGTCTAGCTTGGGTAACCCTACCACTCTCAGCTCACGAGGTCAACGAGACGCACAAACCTTCCCACCAGCGTAAGAATTGGACCACAGAGACCTTCAGTATGTAAATCAACCTTTCCTACAGTGTGACGATGTTACATGCAGAGTTTGACCTGTAACAACTGAGTTTGACTCTCAGTGCCCTCATTACGAAATAACGTTTGCAAACCACCAAGCGCTAGAATCCATCACTGGTGTTATGAGATTAGGCAGTGTCAGAACGGAGTCGCAGACCTCCAGACATTTGGACCACAGGAGTGCATTAGCGGATTAAATCCACGGATCATATCTTCTTATAGCTTCGTGTATCGATTTAACAGGGTCGAAATCCACGGATGATAGTCATATACGTGTTTGCCTACTCTCTTGTAATGCCCTCAGAAGGTTACAGATTGCCATTCAAAAACTTGATAATGAAATCAGATTTTGTGTCACTGCTGTACTTGGGCTTATGACAATGAATGTAGAGTTTTCTTACTTGCATATCTTCGCTGCAAGACATACGACTGCTAGAAGGGTTGCAGAGATTGGGGGTAATTTGGTTTCCAGCAGCTATGCCATCATACTACAAGTTGACCAATTTGAGATTCGGTAAAACAACCAACCCCACACTGCCTTTATATCCATAAAATGGCGGATAACCAAATACGAAAAAAACAAGTTCATCCTGAATGTTATGTGATCGTCATTTATATGAACTATCATCAATATAATCTAGATTTTACAAAAAAAACAACCCAATTAAACATGACTTGCATGTCAATGTTACACACATTCAGTTAAACGATAAGCATAAAAGATAAGATAGATCTCTCTTGAAGGAAGGTTGAATTTAGATGGAAGAGCCAATTTAATTTCTTGGGTTCGAACACCTCCTAGATAAGTGTTGCTGGCTTGGTAATGGAATTCTGATATCATTGCAACAAAGATGATCCTAAAAGACATACTATAGGCCGCAACCTAACACCCACGAAAAACACCCACCAGTATGTCTTATTTATTTGGGATTGCATTTCGTTGAAGAGTAGCTATTCTTGTACTGTAATGAAATTCTCATATCAACACAGATGACCCTGCCATAACATACTGTAGGTAACAACCTGATACTCACGCTAAATTAAATCCACCATTATTTGGTTTATATAGATTATACTTCATTGAAATGTAATTATTCTGCTACTGTAGAGTTCAGCCAAGAGCGGATATTGATCCACGTCACAAATATAAACAAATGTTGTATGTGTTCATTTCGCAAATTTTACAGTAATCGTTTACTCTTTCTCTCTCCCCTTATGCACACACGAAAGTCACTTTTTGCAGGAGTCATTGAATTTAGTGCAATCATGAAAAATAGCAAACCATGACTGGGGAACTGCTAAAAATGCCCGGGCATGATTGTTGCATAAATACCGGTGTTGGGAAGAGCAAATATGCAGCACGAAAAAAGATATCAGAGAGATGCCAAGAGACACGCGCAGAACGTGACAGAGCTATTGGTATGACCAACATGGGGTCCTCTCAACGGCAGATTGCAAGAACCTTCAACTGCAGTCAAGCGGCCATCAGCAACTTGTTGAGCCATTATCGGCAAACAGGCCAGACACGAGATCATCCAAGATCTGGAAGACCAAGGGTCACAAAGCAAGCTGAAGACAGCTACGTATACATCCGGACAATCCACCTGCCAAACCGATTCATCACAGCGTTGTCAATATCAGCAACAGCACTGGGACACCCCATCAGCAGACGAACAGTCCTACGTTGACTCCGCATGGGTGGTATCGGGCCCATCGTGGAATGGCCTTGATCCTTCTACACCGTCAACGCAGATTACAATGGGAAAGGATGCTGTTAACGAATGAAAGTCGCTTCAACCTGTTCACCAATAATGGCCGAGTCCGTGTTCATCAATGTAGAGGAGAGCAACTGGCGCCTAACTGCATCCAAGAGGTGTACCCTTATGGTGGAGGCAGCGTCATTATATTGGGCGATATTTGCGGTAAGCAGAGGACTAGGCTTGTCATCATCCATATAAGTATGACTGGCTAAAGATACAGGGATGAAGTGTTGCGACCTGTTGCAGTCCCATTCTTACGTCGACAGCAAAGGGGTACCCTTTTGCAGCATTACAATGCACGACCTCATTCGAACAACGTTAACCTCAACGCATTGCCTTGGTCAGAACTTTCGCCAGACATGAATTCAATAGAACATCTCCGGGATCATCTTGGTCGAGACAACGCGTATCTCCCCCAGCAAACAGACAGCAGCAGGCTTTATTGGATGAATGGCGTAGAATTCCTGCTGACGCCATCCGGCGACTGACGGATGCAGGGGGTGGTTACACACGCTACTAAGGACATGTATTGTTACATGATTTGACTTTAGGAGAACCTTTTCAAGGTACTCTGCTTGACTTGTGTTTGTGTAAATGTTTATTTTGTCCCCGTGTCTCTTTTCGCTCGGAGTTATGCAAGTGCGCTATATAGAATGTGCATTGAATATTTGTGCAGGCATCGAAAAATGATTCCTTTCAGTAAAATGATCATCATGTAGGTACATGTACATGTAAAATCTGTCTTTGTTTATCTTCATGGGGCTACTGAACAAGGTGATACTTTTCTTGTTCCCAGTAGTTTAAATATTATTTTCCTCTTTGGTACAACAATGATACATGACAAACGATATGTGGGTAGGTAGATGTCTCATGAGGAATATTTATTAATTTAATGTAATGCTTAGTGTCAGATGCTCTTATACATATCGTGCGAACATTAGCTTTCCGAAATTCGCATCAATCTAGACAGTCATAGAGTAAGAAATAATGGAATACAAAAAAGCTCGCCCACATATTTTATTTTTAAAAATATTTAATTATACAGGCATGTGTCAACATACTGTGTGTACAAAGCACCGATAAAATAATAACCAGACCTATTTTATTTATTCAATACAAGGCTTTCTGGTTACATTTGCCAGGAATAAGGCATAAAGCATACACATAAAAAACAACATAAAAATCAACAACATCGGCCAGGTACACATAAATGTTTTTCTCTATTCATCACAGGGTTTTCTCTATTATTTCCCAGGAATAAAGCATAAGTTGTATTATCGTGTTTGTAATAACAGCTACACAGTCAACTTATTTGTTTTCAGTTTCACCTGCATTCAAGTAAACAACATTCATCGCACCGTAGCTTCTTACGATGTCTTGCTTAACGTAGTCTAGCTTAGGACCTAAATCTTTTGGCTACACCAGTCTGGTTCATTTAAGAATGTTTGCTTGATGCCTTTGATTTGCCTGTAACATAAAGATTTATTGATGTTAATGACCTCCTATAAAATCTTAAAATGAAGTCTAAATACATTCCTCATTTTATTACTTATGGGAATACATTCAACTAACTTTCATGGTTTTTTTCAAATTACCAAGAAATAGATCACTATTCATTATCATTTAATATACATCTACACGTTATTACATTTTTCGTAAAGCCTATAACATGAAATTACAAAACTGAAGAAGACATATGTATATTGTTCCTATTGTGTTGCTTTATTTCACCTTTCTGTACTGTAAGCAAAGGGCGTAAAAGGCTTTACTCATTATAGAATTATCGGGAAATAGAAACGATTTGTGCGCTGTAGAACTGAAAGCAAATGTCCCGCTGAAAATAAGTCTAACTTGTAATCAACAAGAGGTAAGGGGTACAGAGTTGAGGATTTAATCAATTTACGGTTGATACTGGCTCATCAGGGTCGGATTCAGGATTTGCGTAAAGGGGGGGGGGGGGGGGGCCAACAACATAGTTGATGAAAGATGAGACATTTTCCAGGGGTGTCCGGGGGCATGCTACTGTGAAAAAGCTTAAAAAATTAACATGCAATATTTTAGAGATTGTTTTGCTGACAACACAATAAAAAAAGAGCAAGCTAATAAGGACGTGGGGGAACGTGCCCCCTACACCCCCCCCCTGTATCCGGTCTGCTCATATAATCAACTGCCTTATGAACATTATAACAAGTTGCATCTAAAGTGGGAAACGAAATTATGTTTTGTACGTAAGTTTGCTTCGAATGCATATTGCGTATGCGTGGATTCAAAAAAAGTATGCTGGAGGTGTGTTTTCAAGTACGAATACGAATAGCATGATTCGTCAACTTTGACATTCATACAAGTTGAATTATGTATTCGGGTTTGGGTATTTCCCAAGGTGATGTAAGAAATTGACGTCACATTGGGACTTCCATCACGTATCCGTTGTGCGTTTATGTCACAATTGGCTCCCGGACCAAATTCTTTTTGTACGCATTCGTGTGTCGTACACGCATAGCACAAATGCAATCGACTGTGTTTTAACCGCAATTTTCCCACAAAAATCGATTATGCGTTCATAACGCGTAAGATATAATATTGTGTTTTATCAGATGAACTTTAACTTTCGATGTGGCTTTGCGTTTTATTCTTTAGCCACAACACGTTACATGTTTGACCTTAGTGTTATGGTTACGCATTCAGTTAAACAAGAACGGGGTTTATTTCCAGATGAAGATGCAACTGAATTTATTTGAATGTCATCTGAAAGTTATCTCTCACTTCTGGTCAATTGCCTTAAACAGTACTATGCTGCAGAGTTTGGTTTCACTGGTTTCACTGGTTTCACTGGTTTCACTTGCCTGTAAGCATGTGCTGCTGGCATGTACGTGTCAGCTACAGCCCCTTAAACAATTGCTATCTAATTTGACATCATACACCTCCTGCTTTTCAAGTATGCACAAAGTGGAAACACAGTGCGCTAATGAATTTAATAGAGTGCAAAATGTTTTATCTTTAAACAAGCATCACACTTCACATTGTTTTATGAACAATGTGACTGACGTGTTTAGTTTGCCTAGCCCATATCGACATGCTATTACCATGGTTTATTCAAAGCATGTTTACCTATAAAACACATGTAATGTTCCATCGACTGAACAAAAACTGTAGTCAATGCTATCGCTTCATTACCATGTTATATCTGATGTTTACAACAAATATATTTTGGTTGACGTACCTAATAACACATTCGGTTGTATCAAAAGGTTGCATGGTATAAGTGGTGTTAAATATAGAACACAGCCTGTGCTTAGTCACGGTTGGTGTAAGAACATTGTTTGTTAATGGCTTTCATATGTAAATGCAATTACAGTTAAACCATGAATGCGGAACACGTCAATCACACCTGTAACACTATATCACATGGTTGCCCAGACCTTTCTGTGGTGCGTGTATGTTTGCTACCAACACGTTTGCGCAATTCCTAAGAGAATTAAAGAAGATATAAGCACTAATCCCTGTTGAATGGTCCTCTTCTCGGATTTCGTTACACACAATCGTATCATTTACCAAGCTGTCTTCGTTGATTATGGGAAAGGATGTAGAGTAAGGCCACCGCTGCTTTGTTTGCTTTATGGTTCGTTTGTTCTGTTTCTGTACAGATGCAGCATTTTACCATGGGATCTGTATGTTACAGTACGCTTGTGAATGACTGAACATTTCAGTTACCTCGTATAGGCATCGTGTTGGTTGGGGATCCCGTTATCTCTGGCTTTATAAATTCCATACAGATAGATGCCGTGGATTTCCTCTATTCACTAGTGGGTTGTTGTTTTGTATATAGATTACTAGTGGACCCGTCAAAATACATGGGGTGACACTTTCAGTGTTTCATGTGTTCAACATACAGGTTCAGTCGTTTGATAGTCATTAGAAAAGGATATAGAACGGTGAAGACGTACATGTATATTATAGTCAATTATTACACACAAACTTTTAAAATATAATTGCTACTTTTTACGACACATATTTACGAATCACTAAAATTGCAACGGAATTTGGCGCTTTTGGCACTATTCGTATCTTGCTGGTTTTAGGTGTAGTTCTGCATCACACGTCACGTCGTATCTTCCTAAAGTGCACGAAGCTATTTGGAGCTAAACATAACTGTAGTCGCTTGACGAAACGTTTGTGAATATTCTAATATTGTTCAATTCACAATTTAGCATAAACGCTTTAATTAAAATACGGCATCAGTCTTCATACAGTCTTAACTCTATTTTTCGTCTGCGACATTAATAAGACTTAATATAGAGTTTTAAGTAAGACCAACCAGAAGAGTTGTGGTTCTGATTGCATCCAGTTAAAGGATATTATGAAAGAAATCGTAACATTTGTCATATAACATTTGGTGTTTTAATAACGTCGTAATTCGATAAACAACATGCCTCATCCCGCAAGTCCTCCCGTATACATATAGGATGCGCTAGATTGTGGATCTTCGAAGTTTATCCAGCCAGGATAAAGTTGAAATATTTGCTAATGTGTCACGTTTTCCCTCATTATAACTCATTTTACTGTGGGTTGGTCAATATTTAAAACAAAAATTATCTAATAAAATATAAACTGCTAAGTTGCAGTCCTAAGTGATTTTTGCATGCCGTCAGAACTTATAGGGTCGGTTCCGTGGTTCTGAAGTCGACTGGCCTGGTAATCCGAACCATCACATCTTTTAGGCCTAATTCAAACCTTGCCATTGAGACAGTGATGTTGTGATAACAAAATGCATTATTTCATACTCTAACTGTTCACATTGTATATACATTTTCATTTACCTAAATTTAGTGAGGTTGTGCATTACTTGGCAGCTGGTTGATATGGTTGTTGTGAACATCAACTACAGTCTGTTTGTGTCAAAAGGAAACCGGTGAATTGCTATGTAACTCAAAATACCAATGTTAATGGTTGATCCAGAGCATGCATTAACTATTGTCAACTGTTTGTCAGGGCTTGTGTTGGTTGCACGATCTACTGATATATCAGTGTCTCTGTCCAATTTATGTGCATTGTAAGTGTAAGTATGGATCTGGTGATAAAATGTTATTTGGACCGCTCAGTGTCCCTTATTTTACACGACGAGGGGGTGTCCATTGTGCAGCAATATACAGACTTGTTAAATGCCAAAATCAAACCAATACAGTGCGAGACCGACAGCGAAATGGGCACATGGCCATATCCTACAGACATGATCGGTACATTGTAAACCATTTATGCAATCGGTTTCTCCACGCCACTTGAATAGCTCTACAGACGATTGGTATCCACCACAGACTCAGAGTTCGTCTACGGTTGAGAGGACAAGGCGTGAATTGTCGTTGTCCCGATCGCGGCCCTGTTTTAACTGTACGCCATCGATGTCAGCATTTGGCACGGACTTGACAACATCAAAACGGGAGACATGCACAATGACAGAATGTTGTTTTCACGGATTAAAGTCGATTTTGCGACCACGTTGCTGACCTGCTAGTTAGAATTTGGCGCCGACGAAATGAACGTATGTTGAGTTTCTTTTAGACTGAGTGTGTTTTTACTGTTGGTTGTTATTCTGGTAACCCATGCACAAGGATTTAAAGTTTGGTACACCAAGAAACACATTGTTCACAGACCTACCGCTGCATCACGATGTCTCAATACTAAAGGTACGTTAGGATGTCAAAGTAATTTAAAAATAAAAAATTTAGAAATGTTTTACGATATGTGTAAAGGCGAAGTATATATTTCGAGTTAACATTTGTCGAAAGGAGAGAAATCGTCTTGAGGAAAATGGCACTGTCACATTTTGGTATTTACGTTAAATGTCATTTCAAGCGTACTTCAAGAATATTATGTTTCAGTGTTGGAACAACAAACTTTCAGGTGTAAATATAGAAATATATGTTTAATAATATACATAGACAGGTAATATGATTAATATTTAGCAACATCATAAAACCTTTAAAGTGAATATATGCATTTATTAATTTCAAAATAGACATCACTACTGTGAGAGATGAATAAAAAGTGAGCCGTGAAAGGCATCTTCCAATTTAAACACAGCCAATACATTTACATTTAAATAGAGAAAGCTTCATTATTTTCTGGAATATTTACCACACTTCTGTCATTAGTAGCTCCTCGTCTCGTTCTGTGACCGAGCAGAGGACTCGTACTTGTCTACTGAGCCGTAATGAGAGAAAAGTTCTCATGGCGCCGGAATGACAATCGGAACTGGTAGCATCCGATTTCATATACGGATTTCCTTTACGGATTAAGCCGAGTGTTACCAAGCCAATTCGTGGCGCACGTTTAGAATTGATTTGACCAAACAGTTCCACAGAATGTTTAAAATTTAATTTGATTGGATGGTACATTTATAACACAAATGTACTAATCTGTTACGTCTGTTTACATTTATTAAAAAAACATCGCTTTCCCCGAATATTATCACGCTAAGGCGCTCAGCAACACCAACTCAGAGTTACATTTCATTAAAGTACCCTCCAAACACGTTTCTTCTTTTATTCGCTTTGCGCTACATTGAGATCGGCCTTGCTTCGATAGGCGGATGAGATGTACCCTCGACAAGAGAAACTCGAAATGTGTCAAGATTGCACTACTGAGTGTACAGTTGTCCAAATATAAATTGAGCCTATACAGCATCGTCACCTCACTGATGAATATTCATAACTGCCAAACCCCCCGAATCATGTAACTACTGACGGAGGTATGGCAAGTTAAAGAAGACTTTATGTTTAATACTGACGCTCCTCGCTTCGAAGGCATTTTGCATTTAGTATCCAATATATTGCGTTTATATATTGCTCTAACGAATAGGACGTCCAACAGACGTATAGTACCCTAATTTATTAAACTGGAAAAATAACCTTTTCATTACGTATACAGTAAATATAAACTAGAAATAACCGCAAATTAAATGTTTTAAAGTATAGCGATATCTGTTAGATAACAATATTTCTCGTTTATTGATGAAGAAAACTAACTCCAGTTTCAGGAGCAAAACACTACTGTAAATGTCTTCCTTTAGAAGTTAAAGATAACTGGAAAAGGGAAGTCTCTTGTGGAGTGACCAAACTTAAAACAAAAAGTTGAAAATCCATAAGATGTTGTTGTGTGCTTTGTTCAGCATCAGTTTAGAACCAAATTGTTCCTAATCTGTTTTCGTTTGTTTGGATGAAGCATTCTGAGTCGTCGTTACGCCAAACCTAACGTTGCAGTAGCACAATGCAATCAACCAGTAGAAACAGATTAGATTTTTGATGAATTTAACAGAAACAGCAACCAGCGTGACCTTTTTGCAGAGAAACACAAACCAATGAATTTCAAATTTCAAAGATACCAACCATCCACATCAATTTCTGAAAAGGAGTTATCGAATTATTGACTCAACCAGCAGACCTTTGAAATGAATAATTGTTTTAATCAATCTCCCCATGATGGTAGTCATGCTTCAACTGTTGCCGCAACAGAATTGATCAAATGAGAAAGTCAACACCATTGTACTTTAGTTGAATGTGGGATTACGACGAGCTGCGTTTTGATTGGGTTTTTTTAAATAAAAGGACAAAGAATATAATGCTTATTGGTATTGTACTATTGAGACACAGAAAAGGGTTACGATGAGCTTTTTCGATTTTAGGTTATATACATGTACAACGTCATCTTCCCATTTTAACTGTATCGTTCCTAAAGAAAACCTTCGTTTCTGAATGTTCTGTATGACAATGAAACTCTGTCTATGTGCTTTTGTATTGTTCACCATTTTCAGTGCACAAACAACGGTCTTTGAGGAAACGTTTATGATATGTAAGAGTCTCATATGTCTTCCACTTGATGACGACAAATAAGACACACTCTGTGTCCTTGTTGACGTCAAACTGATGACACAACTGAGGTGCGGTTTTCAGAAATGGGTACATCGTTGTACTTATTTCCATTTGATAGTAATTAAATCAAGAGAAACTCGACATAACATCTTTATGATTGTATTCTGTCAAAAACATGTCAATGTTAGTCACTGGGATACCTCCAATGGTAAAATAATTCAACCACCCGAAACACGCATAATTGGTACAGACTTCAGGTTTATTGACGTTTTTGTAACGAGGCCACAACATAGTACTCATGTAGAAAGCAATCAATATAAATATATTTTGCAGATCTTTACGTCCATTTTACGATTGCTCATTATATGCTTTAAAGGAAACATTTCCTTTACGACCACTTTGTCAAAGAGTGTATTTCTTAGTCCACCGTACAGAAGCACCACACATTTTTAGTACAGGAACAGTAAGGGAAGATACATATAGCAGTTAGCTGACGGTAGATATGCTGGACATTGAAGAAAGACGTGCTGTGCGATACAAGCGAGCAATAATTCAAATTTGACAACTTACATGCGTATGTAGTTTACTAATGAACAACGACTAATCTTAAATGATGTAATAAGGTGGTATCTTCTTTTAATAATACCAGATTTGTTTCTAAACAATCGACATTAAAATAAATAAATAAATAAATAAATTTGTTTTAAACAACAAATAAATAAATAAATACATTTGTTTTAAACAATGAATAAATAAATAAATAAATATATGTGTTAAAAACAAAGAAAGAAAGACAGAAAGAAAGCAAGAAACAAACAAACAATAAATAATATAAAAAATAAAAAGTACATAAATAAATTTTTTTAAAAATAAATAAATACATCTACATTTCAGTTTTCTTTATTGTGGTACGAAATAGATAATGCTATTCCAACATT
>JAUELE010234217.1:0-20584 GCA_031471655.1 Diodora aspera
CGAATCGTACGGCGCCGAATATCGCCTGATGTGTCCGCCAAGGCGAACGTCGTCCGTGCTTCGCCCGAATCAGTTCGCCGATATCAAACGTGTTTGATATTTTTCGCCCGAAGTTTTATCGGCGGCGAGTTATTCGCCTAGTGTGTCCACCCTGGCGAAGATTGTCGCATGCCATAAAACATTTCAGCCAATCATATGCAGCCGTTCGAAGAGTCCTGTGACAGCCAAACGACATAGTGGCTGTCAATGTGAGAACGCACTTCGAAACGTAGCGTCTCGTGCAAATAAAGAAGTTGGAATTCATAAACATCTTTATTATTTCACCAAAGCAACTTCTAAACAACGCCTATCAAAGAAATAATTCAATCTTTGGATACCCGAGATATAGATCTAGGCCTAAAAATAGCCTGAAAGTGATAATATTTTACTTCTAGTATATATGTCTTTTGAGAATAACCGAGTATTAGTATTATAACAGATAATTTTCGTTTATCAGGATCATTTTGCCTTTTTCTCCATGCCATCTCAGACGCGAAATGCCGAGTGTTACCTTCTCTGCCTTTTTCCGACTGAAAATAATAGTTCATCTGCACATGCGTTAGAAAATGCGAGGGGATGATTCCATACAGACATTCGCCTAGTGTGTCCACTCCGTCGCCCGAACAGATTGGGTGGCGAATTATTCGGCCGAACTATTCGCTCTAAATATTCGCCTAGTGTGTCCTCAGCACTATGACCAAAACAAGTGGTGGTATACTTTCTTTTGATCTTCAGTTTACATATGTCCAGGGTTAAATTCAAAATTAGTCTATGAAATATTTAATTTTATTTTCTGGTATGCTCCTTCAAGAGACAGTCCACAATTTTGGAATAATATATAATCTAGACTTACTTAACTTGAGATAGACTGACTCACAGCTTTACAAAAACAGATTCCACAGTCCTCTGTATTTCTCTGAGCCGAAAAGGGCCATAAACAGAAGGTCGTATTATCCCAAGCATCACCTTGGTTATTGTACTTTCAGAATCAACTAATACAGCACCATCAATTATCAGGTTTCAAGCCCCCCCTCCTCCCCCTACACTCAGCAAGTGTTGGTGCCGATCAAGTTAACTCGGCATGACTCGTATTAAACTTTGGATTCAGCTCATCGTGAACACTCGTAGCAAACACTCGTTGTAGCCTGGTGAAACTCGTGCAGAACTCATATTGACCTCCGAATAATGCGTAGACAGCTTGGCACTCCTGGTATCAAACTCCAAAAGAACCCTAGTAGACTTGTGTAATATCTGTGCTGTGCTCGATGATATCTGATGTCTTGCCGAATTCTAGATCAGGAAAGCCACGTGATTCGATAGTGCAAGGGTTCGGAGGTACTCAGGTGCATTAGCACAGGGGGTATCTCGATCTGGTACAAATCTTCTGAACACATTTTATCTCTATAAGTTGATATTAAATTGAAAGGACGTGTTTAGAACATTAATATCAACCGACCTGCAGTAATTGTTGTGTTAATAAGAATCACAAGTATCATGAGCCAGAACTACATCAGAACAACCACATCTATATATATCAAAACCGCATGAATTGCAAGATCAACCGTGTTACAGAAACCAGTGGCATGATCGTATTCTGGTGGCGGTATCCTATATCCGTACAACAGTTAACGGTCGTCATGACATTTCCTTGCGACCTTGTCTGCAAAAGCATTTCATAATACAAATTATGCTGAAATATATTTTCAGTTGAAAATACCTTTCAAGCAAGCGACTCGCACAATTTCATAAAGACCAGTGTCATTGTCACAATTAACTACAAACTAACAACACAAAGACATAATTGAATTCAGAATGGCACGATGATTTGACAAAGGCACCTAAGGATTCCACTTACTGCCAATTACAGGTATGAGACGTTTTCGTTAAGCAAGATTATTGCATATTTAGTACAGACAAATGAGATAGACTTTGTGCGACATGAATAGTTAAATTGTCATTTGACAATGTCTGCAGGGATGTATCGCCGGAGAAGCTCTGCTCCCTGTTCATAATAATTGTCTACAGCGATCCATTAGCTGCCTAATTACAATTCGCGAGAGAATTTTGTTCCACTACATTACATCTACTTACTTAATAAACGTCTATGCTATTTAACTACTCTGAATGAAAATGACTTGTGAGAAAGCCCAGATCTCCAAATTTAACCAATCCGACGCTAACACAAAGTCCGTCGTAGGAACCAAAGAAAATACTTTTTAGAGAGGCAACAATTCCCAGATCAATCAGGAAATTAGCTTCGAAATGAACATTAGATATAGGAGAATGGTCATACAGTTGCTTGATTACGAGCAAATGCAAAGGTGAAGGTCGCGACCAGGGGCAGATAACATGCCAGCAATCAAGTTATCTGCGCATTTTCAAGAGAAGCTAAGAGCTAGTGTTTCGTACTTTCTACGCCGTTAAAGTGATTTATGAAGAAACCACTGAATTGATGTCTCATAATGGCGAAAACGGAGCGCAGTCTTTCCTCAAGATACCAGATTTAATCTGACATTCATTACAGATGTACATGAATTCAGTTGAGTGGGAATCTGTGTAGAATTAATTCTCAGCAAAATATGTCACCTACCTAGCTTTTAGTAAAATACTCTTAAATAGAAAAGGTGTTTTTAATGCTCACACTTAACCATCTACGTTAAACCTGGATCCCAGGGAGCTAATTTTGAGACTAGTTCTGAGTCGGAACTTATCATAGCAGACGGTCAGTGTATGTTAAACTGGATTACATTGCTGGTTGATAATTGAACTGAAAATAGATTCTAACATGGACTGAATCGCAAGTATATTTATACACTGCCTAGGATTTGGTGTAGATTTAATTACGTATGAAAATAAACGAAAATGCGTCATTTAGAAAAATACGACTGGTATTACTTGGAGATACCTGAAAACTTTAATTCAATCTAAATTTAAAAATATACAAATATTCTACATTTGGATTTAATAATAATTATGATAATAAACTAGCTGTGAATGTAATAAAGAATAAATAAAATATATACTATTTCGTAACCTGAACTGACGTAATACGAAACGTGTATTTAGAATAAACCAGCTGACAATATATTTCAGTGGCATATATACATGTAGTTGGTGCAACATTAAGAACAAAACTAACATCACGCTACGAATGTCATGGCGACCTGGAGGATTACAACAGCGAACTGAAATATAACTTCTGCATTCCAATGCAAGTCATGTGAGTCTTTGGAGGAATAGGACACATCGAGTTGAACAGCCATAGAATGTAAACCTATAGTTGAATCTAACGAAAATGAACTATATAGATTAAGAACAAGGTCATTCGCAAGCTTTGAATTGACACTGAACACAATATTTAAACAATGACGAAATATTAATCTGAAAGTGACAACCATCTCGTTAGGTAATGAACATCGATCAGGAATGACAACTAACAATGGCGTTACAGAGGTAAAGCTCGACGGCGCTTTTGTTATCTTGTTAGGAAAGTGTTCATTCATTTTATTACCAACTTATTCGTATAGACAATTTGAACATCCACATTTATAACATTTCAGAAAAACATTATTCAAATTTGTAAAAATTGTCAAACCTTTATTTCATGTGATTCAATTCGAAAATTATAACAGATGCTCTGTTGTGTTTCTATTAATACCAAGATCAACTGATAAAGCAAACGGAAACATTTGTACAGGACTGACCAGACAAATGTTTTCATTCAACACACATTCCCAGTGCTAACAAGTGTAAGTTTAGTCTGCTACTGAATGTTATTTACGTGGGGTAGCATTGCAGGGTCATTGGGCGGGGAGGGGTAGTGGGTCAGGATTACGTTTAGCGGGAGGGTGGCGACAGAGGAAGCAGGGTCTTTCAGAGGAAGCCCACCTCCCTACTGGTTACGCCCCGGCCTGTACCTGTTACATCATTGTGGTCGCGGTTACTTTACCCTCATTACATCTGACCCCCTTGAAAATGTTGAGCTGGGCATACAACTTGTGCGACTTTTACCATTGTACTTATTATCACCTAATGCCATTCAGAAACGGTGACGAATCTTGTTGAAAGCAATTATCCTTTAAACATCCAAGCCGAATCGTGTTTCATTTGGTCAACGGCAACCGATCTCAACACCACCCGTGGGAGATGATACCTACGCAAATGGGTGAAGTGTGAAACAAATGACCGACTGCTTTAACGATCAAGATACTTCCAGTTAATGCTTTGAATGTGTTTCGGTCAGCCGTGTTAAAAGCTCATAAAGATGTTAACTTCACCGAGATTAAATCTTGTGGGGGCTGTCTCGGGGGTCATGGGGGAAATAAATTCACTGGGCATGTCGAACTCTCTTGTATTTGGAGAAATCGATACGACAAAGTAGACTGTTTGTCCGCAACTTGTTGTTTCATCTTGGGGCCGTTTGTCAGCATCTAAACACCAAACATGTATTGTCCAAAAAGAGTGTTGATTAATATGTCATTGAGTGATAATTAATACGTTATAGAAAATAGTTTAGGAAATAATAAAATACAGCATTGTTTGTTATATATGGGATATTACACTTTCTTAAAACAACGGGCACAACCCAAACAGTAGCAGCAGAATAGCTACGTTTCAAGTAACTGTAATCCCCCAAAAATCAAATAATGTTGTATTTGATCATTTCCTAAACTAGTCTGTTACCGAATATTTAACTGCCGTGTCGATCTTGAGAACTGTGACATTTAACTACAAGAGGGGTACTGAATGTCAACTGTGTAGAAAACTGTGTAGCGATGTTTAGGTGGCTGGGCGGTTACATCGCTGATCTTTAGTGCTAGCAACAAGTGCACAACCCTAATGGCGCGAGTTCGATTCACGGACGGGGCTGACACCGAACAACAGAATAACCACTTTCCAAGGAATTAATTTCAAATAAAACAAATAATGTTGTAATGAATATGTACCGAACAGAGGTGAAAGCTGCCTAACACAGCTTTCAGTAATCTTTACCTATATAATAGCAACAGAATGAATTAGTCCAGTGAAAGAATCGAACCCATTACTGTCAAGACACCAATCAGTTGGCTATGTTGACACACAAACTGATGCTCAAAATGTAAAAGCCGTGGCCCCTTTACCAAAAAGATCTCAAAGTTGCATTCACTCCTGGCTAATTTACCAAATGTAACGTCAGTATTGCAAACATGTATTCCATGGCCAGTTCCGAGTTTCACACGACGTGTAAGACAATTTGTAAATTTTTTAACATATGTTACAGTTGCTCCCGGATAGAGTGGCTGTTGTAGCTCAAATAAGAATGTGATCTCCATCTTGAAGATCGAGTTGTTGGTAAGTCTTCTTTGTGGAAGGGAGTCGAGGAATATGTTCTTTATGTATTCATTGAAGTGGTTTTCAGAATACCCATTTATTAGGTCATACTAAAATATTTATGACACTCGCAACATGCATTCGCTCGTGGTATAATGAACCCCGTTGGGGTTCCTTTTTCATTATCAGCTAGCCATAACGAAAATGGCTTAACCTTATTAGCGGTCTGAATGTTGTTTTTATTCTGTTACGCAAAGCAACGCGCTGGTTCACCTCAGCATAGAGAAGACTGGACAACGATGCTCTGCATTCAGAAATCAATGTCTTTGGCGTCAAGAAGTAATTGCAAATATGAAAGCTTAAACAACTTTAAGAAACACTTTTCATTTTATGCCCTCAGGTTTTGTAATTACACGGATGTGGCAAAGGTCATTATTGTGGTGGTTGTACGTGGTACTGGTTCACTGGTATACTATGGGTGCCTATTCGTGCGGTTCACTTCAATGACGTGAGGAGTGTGTCAAAAAAGCTTTAACAAATAACTGTAAATGACTGTTAAAATGCACAGTACCCTATTGGCATGTGACTTGCTTCATATTATACAGAAGCAACGGTTAAACCTAGCGAATCTACATAAAGATACAGCCGCCAGTTACCAATACGAGCACACAAAGTAACTAACAACGGTGCCTTGCATAAGTACATGTAGTGTAAAAGATATTGGGATGAGGTCGTGCTGGAGCTCAATATTTCACACAGGATAGACGGTCCTACGTTTCTCAAGTAATGTATATTTTTTTTAAATTGTCAAAGGCTCAGGAAGCAGCAACTTTCCAATGAAAGTATACACTATTACAACGCCCGGAAAATTTTATTATCTCAATTCATCTCTATTTATCTCTACTCATTATACACTGAACCGCAAAAGAAACGTCACCGTGGATAGATACGTGAGAAACCTTATTTGTCCAAAAACTGTAAACATACTTTGAGACATATTAAAAAGATGAAACTTGGCAAGACTGATAATCAAGGTTGAAATTGAAGTGTCAAATGTTCTTAAACACAACACAAGTCTCTCAGAAAATGGCATCACAAATCGTGTGTATATCGTGTGTCCGCCATGTGCATTGATGACTGTCGTGCAACGCCGATACATGCATATGGAGTGGATGAGGCGTTTGATGAAGGCCATAGACCTCACACTCTGAGGAACGCCTGACGCAGTTCACATGCAGTTGTCGGCCTTGGTCGGACGTCATTCAGCCGTCTTTGAATCTCGTTCCACAGGTGCTTATTGGGTTTTAAATAGGGACTGGGATCAGGCCACTGTATGGTTCTGATGCCATTCTGCTGAAGGAAGTCTCTTGTTGCTCTGGCAGTGTGAGCACGTGAGTTATCATGCTGAAACTCGCGGTTCCGGCGACGTACCAAATGAGGTATGACGTGTGGCCGCAAGACTTGATCAATGTACCAAGCTGCTGTGACACCATTACCTCTCCCTGGACCGATGTTCTGGAAGACCACAGGGCCGACCATCTGTGCAAGACCAATTCCACCCCGCAACATGATGCTCGGACCACCCCACGAGTCTCTCTCAACAACACAAACATCAGAATAACGTTTCCCACGGCGTCACACGTCACATCATCTGAGAAGATGACTCTTCTCCACTGCTGGTGGCGCCAATCCTGGTGCTGTGTCGCCCACTGAAGACGGTCCCGGCGATGAGGTGGTGTCAGAATGGGTCCTTGGTGTGGCCTGTGACAGTGGAGGTGTCTGATGGTCAATCGTCGACTCACGGTGTCCACACTCATGTGTCGCTGGTGTTTTCCCATGGTCTGTCGAGCAGTTTCCGCAGCAGTAACGAAGCGATAATCTGACGACCCTGACGTCGGGTGGTGCATTTCAATTTGCATGGAACTCACGTGCATGGGTTACCATGGCCGTTGCCGTTGCCGTGATGCGTTTGGGTGATCGGTTTTATTGTCATCTGCTTTGTTTTTATCATCAAATTGCATTTTTCCGGACGAGGTACTGTTAAATTTTAGGAACTTTGACAAAACTAGCCCAGATATTTAAATGACAACTTTTCATGCAATGTTACTTGGAGTGACGTTTCTTTTGCACGGTCCATGTGCAGTGAGACCAACACCTTAATCCAGATGGATACTTCAATACCCATGGCACGTCAATTCTTATTTGCTATCTGCTTTAATAAATAGCAGCAGGGGACATGTCACAGTAACTGTTATTGAGTAGGAAGATGACAGTGGCCACACGGGACTGGGCATGTCGATCTTCATTAGTCGCTGACCATGTATGTCACACAATCAGAACACAGCCATTGGATCGATTCCAATAACTGGTCGTATTATGGCCAGAATGTGGCCGAGGCCGTGCGATGAATTGCAAAGGAGAAATCGGTTTTCTTAAAGAACGTTTCTTTGATCTCGGAACATGATATTGGAGAAGATGGAATAGTAAGTGTGGTATTTCTCCTCAACATGAATAAGACGCGGATAATCCAGAAACGTTTGCAACAACAACATACAAGCAAACGCAATCGGTTGTTGATTTTGTATGGAGGGTTACTGTGTAGTGTTGGTTTTATCTCCAGTGAAAATGTTGTCACATAGTATACCATCCTCGTGCCGGCGAAACACCGCCTACAATACATATGCAATTCAGCCACGTTGTCGTTTGAATGTTACTTTGAATAACTATTAATACACACCACCTTTTTCCCAAAAGGTAACAGTATTGACGTTCATAAACACAGGGAGCCAGAAGAGTAGCGAGGAGGGTAAACTCATTCAATGATAAAATATGGATCTCGAACCTCCGGAGATTTACGTGACTTTCAAGCGCCAGACAGGCCCATTAGGCAACATTATTGTTTAATTGGCTGCAAAAGTACTTCGTAGTTTACCAAGTTTATATTTTACTTTGCCTGGATCAAGACTCAACACTCCGTATAACTTGACAAAGGACCTTGACAAACGTCGCTGAAGTAGAAATAAAAAACTAGTAGAATCCCCTCCATGAGCAGTAAAACTGTTAAGAGGCGCTGGGGGGGGGGGGGGAGTAAGTAAACAGATTGCATGAAGTAAAATTAAAGCATAAATAGATTGCATAGATTGCCCCTTTTGATAACATTTTATATTCATGTAAGTACATTAACAATCAAACGTACCCAGAATAAAACATATTAAAAAAGGAAATATTTGGTCGGCAATTATCTGACTAAAAAGGATTGTCCGGTACCATGAGATAAAGAAACAGTTTGCAAGAGAACATTCTTCCGCGCCCCCTTCCTCCCCGCTACGCTCCCTTGTCAACTTAGAACGTGCCGAAAGCTGGTATCTTAACGTGTAACGTCAACTCGAGAACACCCAAGACAGTTTGAACTTACTTCTATTCGCTCTTACTCAGATGATCAGTTGATATTTCAATTAATGTTGTTTACGTAGCACTTTATTATGTAAACGTGCTTATCGCGCCTGTAGAGATCTAAAGGTTATACCAAAATGACAATGACTAGGGTTTATCGTTAAAATGTCTATATGGTGGCGAACTAGCTTTCATCTGTATATATCACACGTCCATATATGATTAAATCATCTTTAGACATAATGGCATCGACATTTGAGATGTATGATTGCAGTTTCATCAGACAATGTTTATCTTTTGATGACTGGACATTTGGAAAAAAAGTTAAATGTTAACTCACCAAAACAAGAAACAGCAATCGCTTGAACGTAGTGATGCTGTAAAACATTCATGACACCGGCAGACTGAGCTGTGCAGTGGACCTTAGTCGATTCACCTTGTCCCCTAAATCTCGTTTTTGACGAATGAAATTTGTTTTTTTGTGGAGACCTAACTTGTAAGCATCATGCGGGTGGTAAAGGACATCTAATGAAAACTAACCATAACAATTACGTGCTATTATTAACCCGGATTTTAATATCTTACAGTATTTGAGATATAATATTCCACAAATATAATGCAATCCCAAAATAAGGCTGTTAAAGTTGGATACGTGTTCCCAAGCAGGGCATACATTTTGAGCATTCTGTGTTAAATAATGAACATAAACTGTCGATTGGACATTAAACAAATGTTTGCGTAATCAAATAACGCTGTATCTCTTTTGACCTGGCAGATAGAGATGAATCCATTTTGTACTTTCAAACAGACCGTCCTTTCAACTCCTCGCGGTGCCTCCACGAAGTGCCCCTACTGTATAGTCGCAGCGGCATGGAGACTACTAAATAGTTGGATAAAAATAGTGACACGTCACAGCGTTGTGCCGAATACCGACCGAATATTTGACACTCACTTATTTGACGATCACTTGTTACATGCAAGGCAGGCTGTTCAAGATATACATGTATACATGTACATATTCACAATAACCGATATAAAGTAGAATATAACAATGTACACAACAAGGTCGCTCAGACAATTTAAGAACGCATTTTGTCTTACTAAATCGTCCGGTGGTGTTTTAGTATGTATCTATATCAGAAAGTAGGCAACAGAAACAAAATATGCTCTATGTTTTATGCATCAACCGTGCTATGTCCATATTTTTATGTATATGTATCCTTTCCAAAGTGGTTTGTGAAAGGAAAACATCGAATTTGACCAGGTATTCAACTTTAAACATAACAGAATGCATTACAATGATGCAACAGACTGCTGTGTAAATTACTGGCATGATGTGAACACTGTCCACGAAATCTCGGTTTCGACGAACGATATTGTTTCTTGTCAAACCCTGAACGTGACATCTGTAGAAGGGAGATAACCTTTTTCTTATACATTGTGGCTTGAATATTTATAAAAAACATTATTGACAAGGGAGTTAACGTTTCTCCAAACTGTTCATCCTGCTGTATTCCAGGGACTGTAGAACATTTTCTTCTACACTGTTTATAACATCAAAATCAAAGAAATGCTTGCGAAATACTGTTTTGCAATATGATTCAACTTTTTCGTTAATAACTATTTTAGGTTCAAATATTAATCAAAGTGAACTTAGGAAAGCCATATTAACATTTATGAGTGAAACTGGAAAAGATTATGTCATTTAATATCGATTCCTATTCTTGATATTCGTGTGTTTTAAATTTGGTTATTAAAATAAGCTAAGAACTGGGCGCAAATAGGCCTCTAAGGCCAAATTCGCCCTAAATCTACAACCACCACGATCAAATGTCTTCTATACGTATTCCTGTGTCTCAAATTGAGTCACGTGGTATTGCACGCACGTGGTTGTCGTCTCATTACACAATGACTGAAGCAGCGAGCCCAATGACAGGTACTCCCATTCTGATGTAGGCCATGTAAACATAACTATATTTTTGCTGGACGGAAGCAGACATCACAGCGAAGACAATTGATTTTGGGATAACATAATCCGTGGAAGCTGTGTGACAATTTAATTAGTTGAATGTTGTCGCAGATACAACGTACGCGTAATTCTTTTATCTCTCAAAGTACAGACTGGCCTACCTGTAAACCAAGTTCGGACTTACATATTATACAAGTTACACCAATTTAGAAGAACGAGCTACTTAACACTTTTTAAAAATGTTGTTTGTATAGATTTGCAGTTTATCATTTCATGTTAATGACGTTATGCTGGCAATACTGGTTTCAACACCACTCTCACATTTGTTCGACCATTCCAATAGCACGACGGAAATGTCTGGGTTCCTATGACAGGTAGGGCGTTCACAAATGGTTAACATGTCAGGGGGTAGCTTGCCTTACGTTTATGTGGATTCATATCGCTACATTAAGGCTTCTGTTTTCTCTTTCGATAAAGTAAATACCCATAAAGGCCATATACAGTACATAGTGACCTGATGTTGATTCGTTTGCGTATCTGCGTATGTGTAGCTACTCACCTTCAGATTATTGGTCAGACAAGCAGACCCACTTCCCAGGCTCATTAATATTGTGCATACAGTTAATACACCACAAAAGGATTGATATTATGAACTTGCGCGTCCTGTTCATGTCTAACTCAAATTTTAGGGGACTTCTAGCATATTGGGAGTTATAAAATGGTGTGCGCGTGATAAAGATTTCTGCGAATATGTTGATATCACATTGTTTTTTTAATCTCTGGAAAGCTGCTCATCAGAGCGGAAAAAAACGATATACGAGGAAACGGAAGTTAAACTGTTGCTTGTACCATCTTCAAAGAAATATCAAAACACGCACAGTGTTATTTCAGAAGGTCCACGAGGTTGCCAGTGAATCTGAAACACAATAGATTCAGCAGCCTAAACATTGATTTTCAATTTTACTGTCACAACGTCTGTATTTATTTGTTATTAGAAGGCCAGCACTAGTATGTGACAGATCCAAGGTTACAGGCATTCAGAACGATCGGCAATGCCGTTCAAGTGGCCATGGGTTGAATGAAATCAAAGACTTTATGCACATCACTCTCGACGCAAAGAGGACCATCAGTATTTACTATTGAATATGATATGAATTGTTTGTGTGTGACGTTTCGTGCTCACAAATAAGAAAATACGTTAATAAATAACACCCTTTGTAAAATTTCAATCGATAAATTTTCACTTCTCATTTTAAACGTGTATTTGAAGACAAAAAATATTTTGTTTCTACATCCAACACATCAGACAGTGATAATGGTGAAATTAAAGCTTGGGGCACGTATCTGTTGTGAATGCGCAAATAGCAAAGCGAAATTGATCCCTGACCAAATATCAGAACTACGAAGCTGAAGTTAACAGTCATTAACGGTACTGCAGCGAGCGAGACATGATCTAACTTGAATTCCTGCAAGCCGACAAGTAGATCATAAGGATGGAAGCTGCATTTTTTCGAATGAGAGAAATGCACCAGGAGACCCCGCTTAAATTCACCCAACAGTCAAAACGTGGTACCTTCGTCCTTGCTTCCTAACGTCTCCAACGTGGATTTTTGCCATTGTGAAGTACTTTCAAAGCGGAAGTTTTCCCGAGTTGTTGCTCCTGTCATACACCTGACGGTCGATTGGACAACGAATGCATGCCGATAGTGGTAGCGCCAGCGGGGGGAGCCTTAGACCCCCGTCGGGGAAAATATAACAATTAGTGGGGAAAACGTTCGAAGAAGATGTGTGTATTTTATTGTGTAATTGACCATTTGTGTATTTTGCTTAGCATATGGTCGTATTTAGCCCCCTCCCCCTTGACGGGGATCTCAGCCCCATATCGTTGAATTCCTGGCGCCACCCCTACATGTGGATACCCTTATTCACGATAAAAAAGTGTCTGAAGAAATATTATTGCCAAATATTGACTTAATATAAAAAAAAATAATTTAATTAAAATGATCAAAGGAAACGTTTGGGATAATCATCGCTTTTAATTAATATTATTTCATACACATGCATCATGCTCTAGAAGTTATTTAGTTGTGAGTCGTCGTAGTTTCGGTCATATGCAATGCAAAACATTCGCCCATTCATGTCTGAGAGATTACTGGAAAGTAACTCTTGGAACATCCGGTTGCGTCCAACGACTACTTTTAGAGGGATTCAATCTCACAACTGTCAAAGCTGAAATGACAGGTCGAGCGGCAAAGTGACAGTTCGACATGTGCAAGAACCCAATCTGACCTTTGTAGGGGCGGATGATGTTGAACATGATTCCCCCAAGCTATCACCCAACATTACTACGGCAGTGTTATTGCATCGACGAAACAGTTTGTACCTTTATCAAATTCTTCAGACACAAACATGGAAAACGACGTCTTGAAACCCAGTTACATGGAACAATTCTGACAACCAGACCGCACCGTTGATACTTCCGTGTTTGAAGTTTGGATTTGGTGCCAACTCTGATACAATGATTATCGGTGACATGTGAGTGCAAAACGGGGATAAGTAACTTTCACGTCATCAAATTCTTTGCAAGTGTATTGTTGTGAAGGTAAAACAATCCGAATGTTCAAGTAGCGGGTCGAGTGCAGCAAAGGATATTGCGGATTAAGCACTGGTGGCGGAGCTGGGAGACAGCGTGAAACCGTCTGCATCATCTGAATTAAGAGTGTCGGGGGAGGGTGACTGAAACACTGAGAGAAGATGTGTGTTTAAGAATAATCAATACGCATTAGCAGTATTTCATCTCGGTGGGTCTGTGGCAAGAACATGAGTACTCACACCTTTCCCAGCACGAGACAGAAATCATGTAAACGATGCCTAGACTATGTAACACAAAGCTATTTGGTTAATTTGTACTGTGTGTGTGTAACGTATATATCGTCTTTTTCTGTTATACGCATTGACATCAGCTAGACGTAGATCTGTCTAAGTCAAACACGTCAATTTTCTATGAACTTATTCTGGTATTCGTGCATTGAATTGGCGAAATTATTTTCATCACTGACGTGAACTTACCGTGAACGATTTGATCGCACAGGTCTGCAGTAGGCTTAAATGTCGCCCGTGCACGATCGGATGTCGATACTCAGTTGCTGCCAAGTTCCTGCTCGACGCAAGGTCGGCATCAGATGGACGTAGCAAAATCAGCCATTTCAGAATTATACTTCTGTCTTGATGGGATATGGATACTTAACTTTCGAACAACAAAAAATGTTGTGATTCTGATAACACCACTCATCAAGAGCGTTACAGTATCATTGCAGAAGAACAAACATATATACACAAGCATACAATGGTATCAATAAAGTTACAATGACAATTAGCGTCAACAGTCAAAGTGCTTCCTTGTGGGATTAATCAATCTGTCGTCCAAATGAGCTGACCCATCCTGAATAAACGAATGTGTGGTTAATCCCTTCAGGGGTTTTAGACTGCAGTGAAAAGGTATTATGCTATTATATGTTTATCTGTTGGTAGGAATATATTATATACTTGTTTTTACTAATAAGACTGATAAAATACAATTATAACAGTTTGAATTATAGTAATAAATTTCCATCACATATTTATGTTAATAATGCTGTTGGAAAGAAAGGCATTTAACACATGTTTTACAGAAATAATACTTATATGACAGACTAACTTCAGCATGTGCCTAAAAATAATAGGATCGGTGCCATACTGCGTCGTAGGAGGTTATTATGTGTTATTTTTTAAACATTTTGCGGGGGCTCTTATTGCATAAAAGCCACCATTTTTATGTCATGTATTACAAGTACATAGCCTAACCACACGACCAAGACAGCGTAAGCTGAATATAATCAAAACTTACATTTGTTGTGAGGAAAACACTATTGTTCATCACATGCTGTTACGGGGTTTATTCTAAATGTGGAATTACAAATGGAATTTTAAAGCTGTTTCAGCTACCATATTTTAAATGTAACTTTCATGCATTGCTATCGAAATCGCAATATAATTCTTGTAAATATCTTTTAAATGCAAATTCTAAAGACATTTCTGTCACCACTGGATCGTTTTTCAGAACCAAACCAGTTATGAAGCCTCGCAAGAAGAACGATTACTATAACAATCGGTTGTTTAAAGAGATTATACCTCAATATATATTCATCTCTATGCATTTGCTTCTCTTTTAGAAACAACCAAACATATTAAGTTAGAGTTACGCTGTTGTTGTAAAGTTCCAGATGATTACCAGTCATGTTGACGCGTATCGTACATAAATCAAAAGAAATCAGTGAAGGGTCAAACCTGGTATGAGAATAAACTGATATGCCGTACATGTAATTGATTTCGCTGTTTGAAGGTTTGCTAGAACTAGTCATTTGAGCAAATTAAAGTTTTAGAAAGGATGTTTTCATGCACTCGTGTTGCGATGCACACAACATTTACCAATTACCTTAAAGATCAGGAGACTAACATTTAGTCTATGAAATATAGTTCTTTATAAATATAACACATGATATGTCACTAATAAAAATTAAATATACTGCACAGCCATCTTTCTCTGCTAATTTCATAGAAGCTAGCTAGACTTGATTTGTAGACTGGCAAAAGGCTTTTAAAATGAATTTATTAATTAGTAAAAAAAGTCATGGAGCAGGACTAAAAGATCAGGTGAGGGTGAAAATTCAATGCTGAAGGTTATTGCATTTCAGGAAACTTTGCATTCCGTTAAATGTTCCTCAAAATCTGGAATTTATTATGTTGCAGCATATGCACGTGTGGTTCATGACTGTCACTTTAAGCATGCACACATTGATTGGCATGTGATATGAGTGCTAACATGTTATAATGCAAGTTTTGGATGCACTGCTTAGAACTTGTGATCATTGTTATTACTGTTTGATCCTAAACGTATATTGAGTGGTAGAGACTTCACACAGAGTGCATACAAAATCCATTAATAGTATAAGTGAACTCAAGCCCCGCGTTTCATTGGAATTTACGACAAGCATGACATAACTGGATCCCTATTTATCTAAGCGTCACTTCTGCTCCTAGGATACAACGTCTTCTAAGAGGAAAGTAAATTGAAACAGTGTTTCAATCGATCGTCTTCTCGCTCTGTATTTCAATTTGATATTATTTAATAAGTTCGCGCACATTTCAAATCAAACCTTCCAATATCAATAACAACCTCGTTCGTAACAGTTACTCGCGATTTTGTTAATCTTAGCATGTGAAATATGTGAAATTTCTCATTAAAAGTGATGGATGTGCAAAACTCCCAGTCGCACTATGAAGGCAAGAACATCATTTATAGAGAGGGCAGCGATCAGGGACAGACGCTGCATGGAGTTTATGGCTCCTGCATATTCCGCCCAAGATAACATCGCCCTCCAGAACCGATGGCGCCCGAAGGCAACTCTTGAAACATCTTTCTGTTTCGCGGCGCAGAAGTATTAGTGGAATGAGGCTCTGGGAGAAGAATCGTATGCTTCATCCGTGACGTTTGCGTTTTCCTCGACGGCAAGATCTATGGCTGAAATTGATCTAAACTTTTGAAAGCTCGGAACACGAAACCCATTCCAAATTTATCTAACCAAATCCGACAAGGCAAATCGGCGATGGGTGATGTGCCCAGACAGAATAACTTTAATAGACGTCCAGCGCAAACGCAGAACACCACCACTACCAGCAAATTCAATTAGTCGTAGGAAAACCCTGCTTGTCCCGCGTTCAGAATACGTGACTATACATAAGATAAGGTAGTATGATCTGAAGTTAACATAAGGTGATTTGGTTCTGTTTCCTGCAGAATAACCATACTTTCCGGAGACAGCAAAATGGCATGATACATGTGTACATCGTTGATTGATGTTGGTTCCTTTCGTGGAAGCTAGGCCACGAGTATCAGCACATAGGGTATCGTGGGTCTCCGGTTTGAATTTCGTGGTCGTCGGTGACTCGTATGAGGCTTAAATTGGGTTCACATTGATTTCGTCTAGCCGCGGTGTCGACCTGCGCCGTTGAGATGGTTCTGGTGACGTCTCTAGAGGTAACGCCTCCCTTGTTTGTTTGGATTGGACTCAACAGCAGTCAAATGGTCTCGGCTGATTCCCTGAATAAACTGGTCAGGTAGAATTGATTTAAACGATGCAGTAAAATACGTCTTGAAATGTAAGATCGCCCCTTAGTGTGAATATGCCTGTGAACAACTAAAACTAACATTAAGACACTTTGTTGAACAAAACCTCATCGACATTACTTTGCTCTTGGAAGAGTTATGCATTGAAGAGTTAATATCGGTTGCTTGTAACAGCTACTAAACACCACCAACGTAAAAATGTTCATGAGAAAATACTCTCCAGTCCCAGTTACTTGAATTTATTCACGGCAGCCATAAAAAGTATTTGGCCCATGATATTATATATCATGATAGTCTCAAATAAGTATATAAACTAACTAACTGAATGAATGAATGAATGAATGAATGCATGAATGAATGAATGAATGAATGAATGAATGAATACGCTTTCATCAAATTAACCATAACAATGTAAAAATGTTCAATAGCTTTGCAAGGAAATGTCAACATGACTAGACGCAATTTACATCAGAAACCTCCAGAGGCTTGGAAATTAATCATCATGGGAACCGTTTGCCATGTTTGCCTTTTTTTCACGATCACAATGATAAAGTTAAAATGTAGAGCAACCACTCTTTTTAGGACACACATGCAATGCGAAAAGACCGATGAGTAGGAAGAAGAGGAGACTGGACTAAAAAAGCCAGAACAGGAGGCCCCAGTGAGTGATCGTTCCAAAGGAAGAAACGACAGACAGACCTTTGTGGAACAATTTGATCAAACAAAAGCCAGAACTGAGATGACACGAGCCTGGACAACTGTGGCTCCTCCACTACAATCTGACGAGTTTGTTGTTGAAGTTTTATCAAATACGATGGATGATTTATAAACAAGGTCAGTCTGTCGTTGCGTTTTTGTCTGAACTTTGAAAGTGTTAGATAAAAAAGACATTTCAACAGTGAGAATTTGTTCTTTCAAGAAAACATATTTATGTTACTTCTTGCCCGTGTTAAAGGTTTGTCCATTTATCAACTCTTCAGTGAAATGACCCTACACGTTTCAATCAATATACCAACAGTTCTGACTTTAGAAATAGACGTATACCATAGAACTGAATACCGAAGAAGTCCCTCAGTAGGACGGTATCTAACATGTTTGATTCCACGGAAGAAATGCCATGGAGCAGCAAGACTAACATTATCACGTGTAAATGTTCACAGTGCTGTGTACAACAATAGGTATGCATACGATAACATCCGACCAGGTGAAGATAACATACTTGAACATATCGCTAGCCCATATTGGGAACACACTGAAGAACTGAAAGGCTGGATTGCGACGTTCATGGGATGAGGTTCGTTATGCAGAACATAAAACAGAGAGTAATACAACCTTATATTGAGCGCAACAACTGGAAAAATAGACATGCAACGTTGATTTAGATACTGATGTTCTATCAAACAAACGACTTCAAAGGTTAAACACTGAAGTCCTATATACAAATACAAAAGGAGAACTGAATTAAGAATAGCATGTATGAATAGACTCTACTCGCGTAATACAGAGAACGTTTGCTTTGTTGGACTTGGATGACTTCAAGATTGGGCTTAAATGTCCTTATGTGCATACCTAGTATAGGAATGACGGTTCTCGTGTCTAATTCAGTATGCATATATAAGAGTTGATTTTATAACAGCATCGTATAAGAAATTCAAATGAGACAGTTGATTTTAGAAACGCGAGACGTGCGATAGTCTTCGACGCTCTGTTTCGCAGCAGTCTTGTGTATGGCAGTTTTACGCAGCTCATGTAGAATGTTACGTTACCACCGTAGCACCTCCGTGGCGGCTTGGGTTGTACACTTCCCAAGAGTTGACACATTTTGTGAAGATTCATTGTTCCAGTGAGGTAGTTATTTGGATAGCATGTAATATTATTTTCAACATGCTCCTGTCGAAGATTTGGCGCAACATAAGGAACTTTATTATTTTTATAACAGTTTAACTGGGCAAAGGTGATTCATTAATATACTGTTCAACCGAACATTGTAAATGGCAGAGAATTGTGGGTAGTCCTTGACCTCAAATCGCGCTGATCACTTTAACCAATACACACTGCAATTAACTGATATATCCAAATCACCAAACGCATCAGCGTTGGCAATGCTTGTCTTAAAGGACAGTGAGGCCAATATATGCGAGTTTTTATAGAGAAGATAAGGACCTATTAATTTCTAGGCACTAACATTTACCGAGCATCCCCATGGCGGGCCTGATCTAACTAATCACAGAGAATGTCTTGTACATATATAGACAGTCACCATCAGTCATAGGCTTATAACAGCAATGGTCTCGCAGACCCGTGTAATAGCTTGCCGATATAGCCTTTGCTTGTTTCAATTACACTAACACTTTCACAGACATAACCATGTTACATGTGAGGACTAGGATCCATTGAGTGATCTCTTTACATAATTGATCGTAGCAGGCACCACAACTTGGCCCGGGTCTCTGCCCGAGCTTTTATTATCTACAGTGAAAAGAGGCAATTCCCAAGCAACTTTGGACAAGCCTCTAACAGCGGAAAATATTGAACAAATCCTTGGATCAGAGGCTATTTGAGGCGAATCTTTGTGGACGCTCCTCGTAAAACAGAGCCAATCAAGACCCAACAAGAAATAACGGAAACACTGTTCCTACACAGTAAACGCTTTTTACAGTATTGAAGAGCAAATATGAATTTGTTCAAAGACAATGAAATCTGATCAAATGAATATTATTGAGGAGTGAAGTGCCGTGCTGTGGGCCATGTACAAAAGACTCTTTTAACTATATTTGGAGAGTTCTGTTTGGTCTAGTGTGTGTGATATATTGCCAAGTGCATTTCATTTGATTAGATATCTAATTTGTCAGATGCAATGGCTACAGACGCACAGCTGGACCGTAACGCCAGAAGGAGATTCTCATTTATCTTGATTTTCAGAAAAAGAGGCCGATATTTCTGAATATGTTCCATCCCAGGGAACAACTGCAGCAGCGGCATATCAACAGTCGTTTTATTTGATTCCTTAGGCTGTAACAAAGCGTACACATGATGCTGTAAAAGCGTTACGTGTGTCGATATTTGAAATTCAAAGGTTTACTGCAGAAATGTTTTGCCGATTGTTAAAACTGATTTTGCTAATGTACATGTCATACATTCATATTTACTTAACAGCTGGTTCAATCGATACACTTCCATAATTACTATTATGGACTGGTGAAAAAGTAATGAACGATACCTAACAGTATTTGATTGATTGAGGAAATTGAAAATGTGACACGTGCAGTGAACATCATTCACTGAGACTTGACATGAAGTTACGCCAATCGAGAAGTCAGTAAAAACTGAGTTTGATGAAGTCCAACGTCAAAAACTTGAAGACAAAACTATTTGCGAATATACTTATGTTGAGTAATGAGTTGATAGCGTTCCGGTAATAAGAAACACAAACTGTTTTATATTCCGTTCAATAGTGCATAAATCTGAGTATTGGATCTTTCTATCTTTCTTAAAATCGAATTATAGAATATCTTAAGTTGCTTAAGGGTAATAAAAGGTGACAAATGACCGCCAGATAAGTCACATACATGTAACTGCGTGATGCCTCATTCGGACTGGTAAGATACTGACGTCCAAAAGAAAGTATACCAAGATTTTGAGAGACTACTGAATAAATTCACAAATTCGTTGGATATACAAGAGATATCCCTTCAAGACTTGGAAGG
>JAUELE010234218.1:0-11833 GCA_031471655.1 Diodora aspera
ATAATATTCATTCATTCATTTATTTTTTGCTGAACAATTCTTATTATGTACATTTCTGCAATAAAGTTAGTACACACCGTTGGACATCTATCTTATTTTCTAGGACGGTGAATCATCTCAAGGTGTTATGTAACTTTATGACCCTCGTTTTATGACCGGCCATTGATTGTGCATTGCATTCCTTCCCAGGACCCAGAAACAGGTGTCAGGGAAGAGCAGCTAAAATCTGCTAACAGCCTGTAGGGGATGAGCGTAGAAACTTCGTTAGGGCTTAATGAGTTAAACTGCAAGCGTGACATACATAACCTTTATCCTGCAAGGGTGACATAAACAACCTGTATCCTGCAAGGGCGACATAAACAATCTTTATACTTCAAGGGTGACATACATAACCTTTATTCTGCAAGGGTGACATAAACAACCTGTATCCTGCAAGGGCGACATAAACAATCTTTTACTTCAAGGGTGACATAAATAACCTTTATACTGCAAGGGTGACATAAACAACCTTTATACTTTAAGGGTGACATAAATAACATGTATAACTCATGGGTGACGTAATTGACCTTCATACTTCAAGGGTGACATAAACAACATTTATACTTCAAGGGTGACATAAACAACATTTATACTTCAAGGGTGACATAAACAACATTTATACTTCAAGGGTAACATAGATAACCTTTAAACCTCAAAAGCCACATAGACACACTTCATACCGCAAGGATGACATAAACAACCTGTTATACTTCGACAGCAGCATAAACTACCTCTATACTTCAAAAGTCACATAAACAACAGTCATACTTCAAGAGCCACACAAACAACATGTGTGACCCGTCGGGACGAAATGAGTCGGTTCGTGCGGAGGTAGATATTGAAAAATTAGCTCTAAAAGTTTATCACCTTGAAAATACCGAAAAAAAATCTATTGCAGAATTGGATTCGTCAACACTTACAGTATCTAGGAAAGTTATCTAAATGATGTTAATACTTCATTAAAACACCTAACATCGACTTTAAATGTGTTGTATCACTCCCGCCATTGACTAATGTCCCTTGAAACAATGGCAAGGTGATCGTTATTTGTTGCCCAAATCTAGCAGAAACTACTTCGCAAAGTTCTAGAGAAATGTATTCATTAGAGAGGAGAACACTTCTAGTTTCTAAACATACTTGTATGTTTCACTTTTCTAATGCTGATCTTTAACTAAGGCACACAAAATCCTCAAACACCTGGATTTTCCTCAAGCGTGACAGATTAATTAGTCTTTAAAGGAATAAAACCTTTATGACCCTAATTAACTCTTTGATCACGCCTCACCCCAACGAGTCCCTAGCTTTACAGATTTAATTGTCTTTGGGTAATCACCTCAAACAGACAACAGGAAATTCATGTCTAGACAAAATAATTATCTAATTATAAGTACATGTAATCATGTTAATCATTCCGCAAAAACATATTTGGGATTTAAACATCTTAAATGTTATACCTATTGTGTATGCAATGGATAATATATATATATATATATGTAATTAACTTATTTTTAGTGTCTTTCTCTGTTTTAATCAAAGTAGGATACCGGTTGCTATGGACCTTTGTTGACCAACTGTGCCAAACTTTAAACTCGTTATTCTCAGGATTGTCAAATTCATGGTTGTGGTAAAATAGGTTACAATGTTGCTCATAACTTCAACAGTTTTTGTGCTACAACAATAAATGAGACATCAGATGAAATGTTGTCATGTGCTCTTTGCAAATATATTAACAGCTCAAAATGTCAATTTTGCGCGAACCGACTCATTTCGTGGTGTCGGGTCACATATGAAACTATTCAAAACATGCTCATTTTGAGAAGGTACTAAACTAATTTTTTGACATATTGTGGATCGAAATATTTCAGATGTTCCGGACATTAGGCTAATTCCTTTACATCTGATTTCCTCTTTTCAACTAGCACCGCCCTTTCTCTGTTCCCATCTGGGCCGAGTCACAGAAAGGGAAACGCGGCTTTGATCTGCCAATCTCCGTCATTCGGGATATTGCACAGCTCAGGAAAGCAGTCTGGCCTGGGAGCCGCTGATTAAGTGGACACAATGGCAACAGACAGGACTTATGTTCATCAGGAATATCTCGTATCGACCTCCAGTCGACCGGCGTGGATCTTTTGTCAAGTTCTTAATTGGCTCGTAACTGGATCACTGTAGATCGTATAAATCTGGTACCGTTTGCCAATCAGGGAGACATCTGGTTTGTATATAGCTTGGAGTAGAGGTTGATATTGCTAGGTGTTACATATATAAAGATGGGAATACAATTTAAGTGTCGATACGTATTCGTGTTGTCCTGATACCTGCTTACCCTCCCTTGAGAGCAAGATTGTTTTAAGCATCTGTTTTGAGATAATGATGTTTTTCAGTTGAGCAGTAAATGCCTTTTTTCGTTTCAAGACAGTTCAATCTATCAGGAATGCTCACATTGGCTTTCAAGCAACGTTTGGTGATTTGAAATAAGACTTTCATTATCTTATAACAGATGCGTTGTCGCTGAGGACAATCGTGCTACCAAGGGACGGTACGGTCTTCGCTGTATTCTTTGCTGTTCCCTCACATGATGGCGTTTCTGTGTAAATATAGTAAATATAATGAATATATAATATTGAAATATCTCTCCCAGATGTGTTGTTGAAGTAATAGAAACATATTAGCCTCCAGGACTCACTTGTATAAACCGCAATATGTCATTCCGACAAATCTGCAAATCGGTTTACGCGAGGTTTTGACATTTTACTAATATCCCATTATGTTACATTATGAAGCTGTTATGTTCCCCGACCTGTTTACCAGATTTACTTTCCTTTATCTAGGGGTAAGGGTTTTGACCCACATATGAATCCATTGCTTCATACAGCACGCAACTGCAAACTCATCAACGTGACGCATCCGATGGAGTCTGGCCAGGGTAGTAGTACCTACGGCAATGAATCAATCTGTTCACGGATATACCAATTAAACGTACACAATGAATACAGACTGGGACTCCGTTGGTGCAAAATATCTCGTATTGATCCTGGATTGATAGAGTGTCTGTGCCGTCAATTGCTTAATTGGTTATCGGAGAAGCAGTGCGTATAATTTGTCAGCCTCATGTCCTCCCGAATAAGAGAAAGGTGTGCTGGCACTGACATTTGGGACCGTACGTTCGTAACTCTTTCCTTTAGTGTGAAAGGCGCAGACCATAAGGCACATACACACTGAAAGACCTTCAAGTAAATGTGTTTCTTGAAGAATGAACGACCATCAACGGTGGTACATCGACATCTATTGCACAGTCCAATGTACTAACAATCATAATGTGGCAATCTTTTTTTTGCTCAAGAAGGTTCTAATCCTTTCAGATAAGGAGTTCGAAAACTGGTATCTGGGTGGGGGCGTAGAAATGTGGACCACAGATGATATTCATCTATCTCTTTGTAAGATCCCAATACATTATCAGTGCAACTTACAACTTCAACAACTGCGCGCAGTTCAGTGGATTGGTAACAAATGTGATGTCGTAAATGGGCATTTCTGATTGTTGAGTTGATGCTGACGAATGTCCATGCTTTCGTCCAAGAGCTACATGTAAGACACATAAGGAAATGAGGTGATTACAGTTTGGTGAAAAATATAAGGTTTTACGATTGTGATATCAATAATAAAAAGGGAGGTTCGGATGTAGGGTCCAGATAAAAAAGTAAGTATAGCACTTCAGACTGCAGATACGATGGGCGTTTAAAATCGTCTTTCAATTTGCCATCCGCATTGAGTTTGACCGAACTAAACAGGCAATCGTCTCAAATAATGCCTTAATGGATTATTGGGGGCAATTATAACAAATACAAATTTATGGTTGTGAATTAGTGATGGATGATATTCTCTAGTAAAGAGAGATTCGTTTCCTTCAAAAGTTACACAGTTGGCATTTGTACAATGAGATAGACTTAGATTGATATTTAAAATGCTGTATGTACTTACATGTGTATAAGAAAGAAAGAAAAGAGAGAGAGAGTGAGCGAGAGAGAATGGTTTTGGAGAAGGTTTTATTCCTCTATTACTCCTCTGGGAATTCGTTGCATTTTTTCATTACGCAAAGTAGAGAGGAGTATACTATAGTATGATTCAATTCTATGTCTTGAGTCCTACAAGAACACTGGTTTGAGGTAGGAATCTTGCTTCTTTATCTCATTTATAACTGACTTTCATCACATGGACGAAGCACCATCCCATCCACTGAATCATGTCTCTATTCAACATCAACAATCAATTCATAAAATATCCATTAACTGATGTCAAGTTAGTCTGCCTGAGGCACAAATCCTGTCCCCGCACTTTGACATCTCCAGTAATACAAGATTTCCTGGCACTGTCTCCCAGGGGCATCCACAACATTCTGTTACTTGAAACTCAGAACGTCTACAGAAGTCTGTGTCTCTACCAACAGCTCTTGTGGTCTAATTCAAGATCTGATGACCTCTCCAGTCAGATGTATTGACCGGCTGTACAGGGTTACCACATTAATGCACTGAAGGAAGCTTGTCTGCTGCCTGCTCTGGACTCATTAATTCATGAAGGAACTGTTGGACTTATAGTGAGATTTCATATGTTCTACTTCCTCCGCCTGTTAGTAAGAATATTACATGACGCCACAGGCATCCGGAATGCAATTTCCATTCAGAATAACATAAAGTCCGGTTCGTTATTGTAGTGTGCCAGGAGAAGCCAGACACCAACACAGACGATGCGAAAGTTCTTAGTTTATCTTAATGGAACCTTGTTGACCTGACATTTTTTTGTAAGTTTCCCTTCACGCTGAAGTACTGGATCAAACCATATGTTATCGATCGTTCACCGCTTCATACACCTTTGGTGTGTATTAAGCTAGCAATGGCACTTGTAGGCCCATGCTAATTGCTACTATCACCCCTTATATGGTGTTCTATATTGTCATGTTGACAGGTTCATGGTAGTACTATCGTGGTTAATATTCATGGATCTTTTATCCTGTATATTCATGACTCATATATACTCAGTCCAACTAATGAAGGGTCAGTGTAATGACCTACACATAATTGTGCAGAGTTATAATGATAGTTAAATAAGTAACTGAGTTTTATTGATAAATGTGAATTATGTAAAATGAACAGAAGAAATGAGCAGTTGCATGACAATACGGCTACGTTCGTTTCTTTTATAATCATGGTACGTTCAGGTGTTTTCCACATTTCTAATCAGTACTGATTTTTAGCATGTTTTGTTTTCAGTAAGTCGCTACATAAAATGGCAATAATCAAGCATCATGTATTAATCATTATGGATATTTCACCCAAATGCTGCAAAAACCAAAGCTTTAAGTGTGCCATGTTATACGTATTCCAATGGGTGACCCTGAGTATACATCAAATATACAGACAGTGGTAGCTCAAAATATTAGTCATTTATCATAGGAAACAAGTGACAACATAAATTCAGTATAACTGTTACATCCTATAGCCTGTGTACAAATAACCAATTATATATAACCCATCTATACATCAATGTCGTGGCTACAGCTTGTCTGCTACAACACATTACCAAAGAAGCAATATTAATAACATGAACCTCATGTATGATTTTTGTAGTAAGCAAGAAAGTTTCAAGATATAAGCTGAAGATCAAAGAAAGTATACCGATAGGTTGTTGGGCATGTCAAAAACAGGTGATGCAAACCATGTACATCGAAGGTATAAGCATTTGACGCAATATCAAACCTGATATACACATAATTACCTATACATATCATCAGGATTGTTCGCATACAGTATTAGGGGCAAACTGTTTATGACAAAAAAAACGTTTAGGTATACTTTCTTATCATTGTCAGTATATACAAAAGACGTGCAGGTGGATTATACCTTTTTATTGGAAACTGCCATTTTGGACACCGATATTATTATTCAGTGATGTCCTCTATCAAGACATCATTGCAGTATGCAATCAAGTTATGCAATACTTTTAGATAACGATTACTCTTTTTCTTGTGCTATGCTCAGTCCAATTATTGAAGGGTCAGTCATTGGAATAGGCATAAGATGGTATTTTGAAGCTACATAGCACGGTCTTCGCAGCAGTTAGGTGAAAATTAACATCAATGATTGATAATACAGGGTGCTTGATTATTGACCTTTTTTTGGCGACTTGCTGAAAACAAAACATTGCGCCTTGAACATGTGTACCAGTGGGTGGAAAACGGCGCACTAAAAATTTCCATTATTATTATTATTGTTAAAACATGCCAAAAATGGATACTTTAAAACTGACTAGAAATGTCAAAACAAATAAACGTACGACGAGTATAAAACCCAACGATCAAACGTAGACTTCTTGTCATGCAACTGCACATTTTCTCTGTATAGTTTACAAATTAAACATTCTCAGCTACTTATCTACCCATCTTTGTGACTTTGGACAATTGTATGTAGGTCACTACACCAGGCCTTCAGTAGTTGGGCTGAGCATATATTAGTTTAGGCTGTTAATAGGCTGATCAATTTCTGTTACTTCAGCTGGTACTACGTACACGATTCTCCTTACCAACACACATAAGCTTAGTCCGGATATCTTAACCACGAGAAGTCATGTTACTGTGCTTCTTAATCAAGGTATAATGAGGGTAACATTGATTTTTTGAAATATAAAACTTGCCACACGCCGATGTGAGATTTACAATTGCATCTATGCAGGCTGCATTACCTCTACATCAAGTAGTCACAACAGTAAATCACAACAGCATGCAATCAATTAAAATATGTCACTATATATATCTCTTGGTCTTTTTCGTGATTGGTTTCTAGTTTGTGTATGACAATATAATGTATGTGATGCTGGGCTTAAACGACACTGTTGTATTTAGGATAAGGCTTGATCGTCTTTGATTAGATATAATGGTTTCATCAGGTTTGTGTCATGCCCATCCTATTTGATAGTTGAGACCATACTGACGTCCCAAAGAGATCATACCAACATTTTGAGAAACGGCCGAATAAGCACAAACATACGTTGCATGTGCAAGCGATATGAAACCAAGATGAGGTTGCCCTTTCATTACGTGAATTAAATGACGCTCAATAACATCTGAAACATTTTTCGATTAACTGTGATGTTAATGCGGGGATGGAAAAGAGTCGTAATCATTTTCGTATCCTTCTTTTGAGTATCAGAATATGTGTCCATGGTTTAAGTTTTTCTGGTACATTTGCTGAAGAAGTAATCATTTTCAAGATGATAACTCCGTCACAAACATCAACACCTAAATGCTTCTCTTTAGTACATACTACTCAAAAGACGTGTAGGGTCAAACACAGTGCTGAAGTAGTAATCATATTCAAACATATTAGCCCGTCACAAATACATGTAGAAAAACCTAAATGCTTCACTTAAATAATATTATATACTGCTTAAAAGAAGTTTATGGTCAAGCAAAGTGCCAAAGTAGCAATCGTTTTCAAGCAGATAACCCCGTCACAAGTATAAAAACACCTAAATGCTTCACTTTAATACATGTATATACTACTTAAAAGAAGTTCAGGGTCAAACATAGTGCTAAAGTAGTAATCATTTTCAAGCAGATCCCCCCGTCACAGGTATATTCTTTAGGGTCACACATAGTGATAACATTATATATTTACAAGGAGCAGCTAACCTAATATTCACAAGATAACATGTTGGCACACATGTCACATGCCAACTATAAACAACACATGCACATGCTACGTGTGCCGATATATCATGAATTTAACATTTATCGTGAAGCAAAGCTTACTAAAATTCAATAACTTCCAGCATTAAATTGTCGCCTGAGTTTTCAAGGTAATTGGTGAGGTTTCAGTAGCAACACCATGGCATAAAACTATCCTTTTGAAAAATCTGCTCATGTGGCAAGTTCTGGCAAACCTTCAAACAACAAAATCGATTAAACAAGTTTATGCGTATATCAAGTTTGACCCTCAACTGCTTTTGAGTAGTATACTTTTGTTTGAATAAGAAATTGCAAACGACTCACTTTTTCGGTTTGGTTGGTATTGTGAACGTGGTTTTCAGCGACTTTTAGCTATATCATCCTGATCTTAACACTCCTCTTTTGGAGAGAGCAAGAATTGGAAAAAGCCGCCCCGGACAGGATTCGAACCAACGCCTGTTAGGTCAGCTCTTTAAAATCCAATTTAAGTGAAACGCAATGTAATCTGTCTCACAGCCCCTGAATTGAAAAAAGAGTCCAGTTAAAATGTAGCTAGTCTACATATGCTCCTTAGACTCTTTTCGATTTGTACTGAGATGCAATGGTTTCTAAATAATTTCTTGTTAAAGACTTAGAATTATAATCTAAATTAAGTGCTTAATAGTTAGAAAATATAAACCACAGTTCGTGGCGTGAATTTGCTCTCTTTAAGGGTGAGTGGTAGCCACCTATCTTGCTCTGAAGAAATGTCAGGACAAATGACTAATGACTTATGCTTATGATCCAGAGTTACCAGAGTCAAAGGCTGCTAGTCATCATGGAAAACGGATGTCAGGTTTCGTAAAGGTTTACGTTTGGTGTCATGATCGAAAATGACACAGACATGGTACAAATAAGACCTTGATTGTGGAGAAGTGTCAGAACTACTGAAAAATTACTTTTATCTGATGCTAACTGATGTAAATCATGATGTATGGTGCAGATGATCTGACTGTTGGCAAAGGTTATGTACTTTTACACCAACGTTTCTTCTGCATCAAACTGACGTGAAAGGCTCCCGGCAATCATTTCGAACTGTTGTTATGTTTAAATTTTGCTTTTGCTCACATGATCGGAGATGGCATAGACATGACCTCTGCACATAATAGTGTCATTATCTTGTCAACATCACACTGCTGTATGTCGAGGGTTAGATTTGAAAACAGATGAAGAAAGCAAGAAACTCAACTTGAATGCCACTCGGCAAGATCTGTTGGGTATTTTTAAATGACCTATTTTGGTTCAGTTTAGTGGTTTTAGCGGTTCCCTCTTCAGTGTGACTTAAAAATACACGAGGCTATACTTGCCCTTTGATAAAACACACTCGAGACAAACTTGTGACCAAGTTTCTGGTCTTGAAAATGCGAGTTGAAGACATGTGCTACAAAAACAACCTCAATCAGTTGGATGACTGCATGTTATTTCAGGCGAAACTTAAAAGTGCACGAAATTGTTATTGATAAACCTTAATGACAGTTTTAACGATATATAATATTCATTCTTCATATCCTTGCACTTTAATAACATATAAACCTGGACGACACTTGAACTTCCTAATTTTGACATTTGAAAATATTCCTTACCGAAAAGTTGGTCCGGAAAATTCTCAATTTTTTGTTTTGAAACTGCCAGCTGAAGACATGTGCTACAAAAACCACCCCCATCAGTTCGATGACTGCATGTTGTTTAAGTAGAAACTTAAAAGAGTACGAAATTGTTTTATTGATAAACTATGATGACAGTTTTAACAACATATAAGATTCATTCTTCACGTATATGTATCGGGCATATTGTGTCTTGATTACAAACAGAGGAATATCGACTTCACAGAGAACACGTGATAGGTAAGGATTTAGTTTTTGCTTCATTTTCGATCTTTGGTCGGGGCTTAAAGTCACACCTGGTCTGGTTTCGCTGATGAATTAAGTACAAAAAGGTAAAATTACTGTCGTAAAGTTGCACGTCACATTGAATTGAGATGAATACAATACCAGTTGATTCTCTGAGGTGAGACAAGTTGAAAAAGCACATGTTTGGAAAATTAAATCAGAAATCCATTATGCCAGGCCTCACTGAAAATGAGTGTCTACGTGCAGTCGACATGCCAGAGACAGGAATGACTCAAACTGTGGTCGCTAAACATTTTGGTGTATATCGAATCACGATACAGTCACTGTGGAATCGGTATCAACCGACTGGCAGTGCTCGAGACCAAATAAGGTCAGGACGTCCACGCGTGACGTCACGTCGTCAGGACAACCACATCCGTCTAGTACACTTACGGAATCGCTTTCAGACTGCCATCAGTGCAAGGACAGTAAGGAACCGATTGCGAGGGCATAACATAAGGCCACGACGTCCAACTGTGCGTCCAGCTCTATTGCCACGTCACCGTAATGCACAGTTTCATCTTGACAGCAGCGATGGGCGTCAGCGTGGTTACAGACGTCCACATGAACGCAACTCCAACGTCTGATTTTTCAGCATTCTGCAGTCGGGAGAGGGAGCATTATGTTTTGGGGAGGGATTACTGCACATCACAGGACACCTCTTGTGGTCGTTGCGGGTAATTAAACCGGTGCACGCTACTGAGATGAGATTATTCGGCCTCATGTTCTTCCCTTCCTTCAGCGTCATGACCTCAAGTTACGTTTCAACACGATAATGCTCGTCCTCACGTCGCACGTTTTGTCACTGACAACCTTAGGCAACAGAACATCCCCACACTATCATGCCCCGCTGTCTCATCTGACTTTAGTCCAATAGGACATGTGTGGGACGAGTTGGAACGTTGCTTACGTCGCCTTCTAAACCCACCTGTGACGTAAACTCAGCTGATGCAGACTTTGATTCAGGCATGGAATGACATTCCGCAAGCATTTCTCAACTATCCTGTATTGTCTATGAGGCGTCGTCGTCAAGCATGTGTAGAAGCTGATTTGTGAATTAACATTTGCCACCACGTCACTTTCAACCTCAGCTGACATTAGCAACGCACACGTAATGAAATCTATGTGATGACATAATGTTCTTGTTTCATCAATAAATTCTTTCTGGACTGAATCCAACTTAATTTGTTTATAACAATGAACAATTCGCAGGAACTTGTTTCCGCTAGTGTAGAAATATTGGACCAGCTTCATGATCAAGGTTCTGTTTCCTTACTGTTGTTCTCTGATCTACGTCATCTTCTCATATCGATATCCGTTGGAAGTTTGCTCTTGCAATATCAAGTTTTCCTGAACTCTTATCAATAGCTTGAAACGGAAAAATTATAAACGAAGAAACAAGTGAACACAAGAAAGTAAAGCTTGTGATTGTATAGAAAGCCCTTCTAAATAAATTACTTGAACCTTCCACGTGTTCTCTGGTATTTCTGCCAACAGGATAAAGATCAAGTTCATGGCGTACACGTTCAGATCATGAAAGCCAAGAGAAAACCATTGATATCAGACTTAATTGAATTAGTTTTTGACTTGTAACCGATCCCTAACAAAATAAATTAAGCCTTGTTCTCTTCAGTGAAATGAGAGAACAGTAGTTATCAAGAACTACGTGAAAGATGAGAGGTAGGTGATTGCCTTGAACATGTTTAACATATTAAAAGTTGGTGTTGCTAAACATGGCCTGGTAATGGAATGAAAATATTTGTACATTGGATGTAGGGCTTCGACACTGCGTTAAAACACGCACAGTAGTACTTTCATACTGATAGGTTTGAACTAAAATGTTTTGCTGATTATGTGGAACATCGTAGGCCTTCCGGGGAGTGACTTAAACGTGTATTAAAAGTGATTTAAAAGTGGATAAAGAATCTCTCAGGACAACGTGACGTTCATGATCATCGAGAGTTGTTATGTCTCCCCCCGTAGGAGGGGAGACATATCGTTATTGTGCCCGGCGTCGGCGTCGGCGTCGGCGTCGGCGTCGGCGTCGGGGTCCAGAGAATGGTTTCCGAACTAAAACTCGGAAACTGTTGGGCACATTTTCACGAAACTTTGTACATGAGTTAGGCTCATGGTGTAGATGTGCCTTTTG
>JAUELE010234229.1:0-11833 GCA_031471655.1 Diodora aspera
TTAAACTGTATACTAACTGTGTCTCAATATTGTTTGAGTTTGAGTATGTACATGGATCAACCGTACACAGTAAGCGAACACCCTACGTTTATCTCGAATGTCACGATATCTAGAACCTACTACTATGGTCCCCTGAGGTTTGAGATATAGGTATTTTTCTGTACATGCAACCCGTATAATATATCAAGGATTACTGAGGTAGTCAAGCCTTATTTGCAACATTTGCAGTTTGCAGTGCATGGCCATCAACATGCATCACCTATTAGTCACGGAACAGCAGGTGTACCTCACAGGTGATCAAACACTCCTTCAATTTAAAATTTCGTTAGGATCAAACAAGGTGAGAGAGTACAGTTTATTATCTGCTAAAATAGCTACTGGACCAATGTTACTTTGTTGTACAATACAAACCCTACAAGTGTTTAAACCCTGTTATACAATGCAGTGAATAAATCCTGGTAGAGAACACATATCATTTCATTTAGCCAAGCCTTGGTTAAATGCCACACCTGCAAATGATAGATAAACCTCTACTATACTTTAACCTTTTCTACTATTAAATAAATCTATCTTGCTTTCCTTTCAGTACCTAATAACAAATGTCAAGGCATTCAGATCGGTGTATTGTTATCCATATTAATTTTACTTACAAAGAATTCATTTTAGTTTCTATTCAAGCATGATCGCTAGCTCCTGCTGAAGTAATTCTGTGGCAAATGCATGGACGAGAGCTGGGTATTGTTCTGCTTCTTACCAGGGGGACAGACGGGCCTGTGTGAGTGACCTATTCTCACAGCACCTGACTCATGTCTGTCTGGGGTATTTTAAGTCGTCACCTTTGTAGGTACACACCTGTAATTGCTACCTGCTTGGCTGTAGAGTCACCTGAGAACATATGCAGACTCCAGCCACCTTTCAGTTTCATCTCTGGATGTTACATCTAATGTTAAGTTACGCAGTGCATTAAACTATGGAGTTAATCTACATTTATGAGAACAGAAGCCTTGCTTCTAGACTAACATTTTGTCCCAGAAACAAGCTTAATCTACCAAATTATGTTCATAATACCAAAAAGAAAACCCAAATAATAAAATCAGAAAAGGAGCCCAGATATATTCCCAGAGCTGAGGATTCCTAGACTTGCTAAATATCTAAACTTGGACAGGCTCCATTTTCTTTGTATGCTCTAAGGTCTGGGATATGGACTACCTTGCTTCCACAGGACGCCAACGAAGGTGCATCAGCACTGTTGTAATGGGCGAGTAGTTCGATGTTCTGAATACAATCCTGCAGACCATATTTTGAATTCTCTTGAGCTTTTGAAGAGCAGCTAGACTTTCACCAACTTCAACTTTCACCAACTTCCGCTGTGAAGTGTCACTATTTTTATCCAACTTGTTATAAAACTCAATTAATATACCGATCTAGGTACTGTGGTGAGTTTGAGCGAAGTACAAACTGAATTCTGTTCAATCTGCCAGGAATAGGGGATACAGCTTGATATTGAATAGGGCAAACCCTTCCATCATGTCTCTTTTTCAGTTTATGTTGCATATTTAACACAGTATGAACCAAACGTATTTCATGCTCGGGAACCCGTAACTAACTTTAACTTTTGAATCAGAATTCTTTAACGTCTGTCTGAGCCGTGTCTGATTCTGACCAGGAATCAACACTTTACAGCCTTCGGTCTTATACAAGTTGGATATACGTGGTCAAACACAGTGGGGTTTTTTTCAAAACAAAAACAACTTATGGAACGATAAATGCACAAAACATTATGTATATACCGCAAATAATATATAAAATATAGCTTGTTTGTCTGTTTTACAGTCACTTGAATAGCCTCATTTATCTTGGTGTATTTATGTGTGTCTATACTTGTGTCGAGATGCTAATGTGTTTTCTCAATGCCGTCACTGTCATTCAACTGCCCCAAACCTACATCAAAACTCTTGAATTAGCGTAATTACTGCCATATACTCCACAACAGGAAGTTCAAATCCACATCGCAAGTGTTGACATGCAAAGAGAAATGCCGAACGATTTTCTAACGCGATATATCAGCTAACTCGGATCTGGAGACTGGACGCACGACCATGGGTCAGGCGTAATGAACCCTGACCCCACTTAGCCAGCCTAAAATTAGCGATTGACAGATGAAGCCTCAGGGACAGGTTATTGCCTTTGACTAATCACATAATGAAATAGCCCTGTGACAGTGGAAAATTACAAAGTCATCGGTCATCTAGCTTGGACACGTAGAGTCATTTCTCTGCCTACTAGACCTATGTCCACCATTTCTGGATTTTCTGATACAAAACGTGTCCATATCAACACTGAATTTAATGCCAGTTTTAAGAAGATATGTACCAATTTCGTCAAATTTCCATTCAGTCTTGGCTTGGAACGAGGAACATGAGTAGTTCTTATGAGAAATGTGCATTTTGTTTTAGACTACTGTTTAATTGTACATGCACTTGAAAAGAAACGAGAATATCCTGTAAAAGTTTATAATTCGAAACAAAGCAGTGTTAGTTAAGGGTACAGTTTAAAGAACACTAGAGAAAACTGAAATTTGACGTACATAATATAATTTAATCATCGCGCAAAATCTCTTGAAAAAGATATTATTTCGCCGCCAAAAAGCTTGACAGAAATTGAATTTCATGAGTAGAGACGGAAACTGCAGACAGTTAACTAGCAGTGAGCACACCACGTGACAGTACGTTATAAATGCCTCTCGTCTAAACTTTATTTGATTTGGAGGTTTAACTAAACACACGTGCAGAGGGTTAAACAAAGCACAACAAAACTATACTCATATATCTGATGATGGTCCACGCATGGCTTAAACAATTGGTCACGGTTTCACATGACAGTGCATTCAGCGCAATATCCACAGCATACACAAGGGATGTGTCCTCCCTCTCTTCTCGTCATAATAAACCGGTGAAAAAACCCGAAATGAGCTAAGGTCGAATATGAGGTGGAAGTAACATCCCAACCCTTCCTGTCCATTCTGACTACCCCATCAAAGTCTCCAACTGAACATATCTCGAAAGAGCTGAAGTGGTGTTTCATTCAGCCACAAGATTCACAGTCATGACGTTTGAGGAAGTCGGCAACCAAAACGTTTTCCTTTGTGTGGGGTTATAAAGAACGCTACATTTATGTAAGATCCTATTACGCCAAAGATTTCAGCATGAGTATTGCAAATATTGAAATAACCGATTTTATAAATCTCGGTTCGTACTTTTTCATTTAGTCAGAACAACCACCGAATGGTTTGACCAACTCAAACACACGTCTTGCATGTAACGGTATTGATAAAGAAAATGCGCAGTGGTGTGAATTGTGACATTTCAACAAGCTCATAAAATCAACAGAACGACCCGTTACCATCAACAGTTCTGCCTCAACACAAATCAAGCTACTGTTTGATATTGTCATCCTTCAAACGCGATATTTTAATAATTTTGATTGCAAGAGCGTCGAGAGCCAATTTAGTCGCCAAAAAGAACACCAAAGTAAATTTGCTCTTCTGTGGCACATATGGTTTTCAGTCAATCGCGTTCTCCGTCACCAATTATCTTCGAGTTAACATAATTTGTGGACTTTTGATTGGCTGGTCCGCTGTGGCCGCCATTTCTTTGTCTTGGAGAGTGACTCCGCGTCTGCATTCCATCACTTTGAAGATATTCACATGCCTCCACCTTCTTTTGTTCACCAAACCTAATTGTCCCTCTCCTAATGACCCCGCTCCTTTGTCAAGGGAAGTTTACACGCTTCTTCTGTGACTCATCATGTCCAATGGCAAATGGAAGACCTACACCGGTTAGAACTTTAACATATATTAGTCAAAGTTTGAAATAAATCATACATTTCATAAGATTTTGTTTCAAATGCATATTTTTACGAAGTAAAAACTCAATAAGACACTTTTATATGACGAAAAGTTAGGGACATTATTCAATATAATTTGATATAATTTATTGAGTAAGTGAATACTGAACGAGCTCGTTTGAATCGCCATGAACTGAAAGGGCAATCAAGAATTATTAATTTGTTTATGAAACGATTGAAACAACTTTCGACTGAATCTAAAATTTCATAGTGTCGAGTTTAGGGCACAAGACAGTCATAATTCTCCACTTATTATATGTTATGTACATTCCAGCCTAAAGAAATGAGCAAGTATTTACCTCAGAGATAGTCGTAACATGCATGAACTTGTTTTCATACTTAATAACAATACTTGACTGTGCTGTTTCGTTTCTAAAATGAAGTCAATAGTATTATTTATGGAGAAGAGTGTGGCGTTATGAATGATAGCTAGATACTCGACTAGTAACTCAATAAGTGTGTAGTTCCTTGTTATATATTATTCTAAACACGCAGGGGAGAACCCAAATCGTGTTCAAAATATTTGATGGGAATTCAATTGAATTTGTAGAGATATAAATGAATAATTCACACAGGTTGTTCCTTTAGTGTTCGGAAAATCACAAAAACACATAAATCCGGTGCAGAAATTTGGCATTAGGTTCGTATGAATCTGGTTAGGGTTCCTTTCGAAATTTACTTTCTAACTTGTCAGGCATATCACATATTTTGGGAATGATAAAAAGACAAAAGAATTGCAGATAATTCAGAACACTGCAGCTAGAATTGTCAAACTTTTTTTGTCGTAAACATGACCACTTATCTCCTGTTCTCCAAGAGGCGCATTGTTGCCTATGAGACAGCGTATCTCCTTCAAAGTTCTGTGCTTGGCATACAAATGTATGTCCAGAGAAGCCCCTGGTTACCTCTGTGATCTTCTGCTTTCCTGCAAGCTTTCTTTAATTAACGTTTCTTTCTGTTATTTCGGAACTTTGTGCGCGTCGAGCACGCAATGAGCGTGGAGTAATGCGCTATAGAAGTGGACTATTATTATTATTATTGTTAGTTCGGAAGTTATATTATATTATATTATATTATATTATATTATTTACTCAACCTAACCATATGAAGGGTCGGTATAATGACCAACATAATTGTCCAAAGTCATAATGATGGGAATATAGGTAACTTAGTTTAACTAATGAATGTTTATTTTGTAAAATGAACAGAGGAAATGTGCAGTTTGTTGCTTTCCATACTCATGATACGTGTTGGTGTGTTTTCACATTTCTGGTCAGCTTTAAAGTACAAAATGTTTGCATGTTTTGTTTTCAGCGAGTCGCTACATAAAACTTTAATAATCAAGCATCGTGTATTATCAATCATTCCACAAGTGCTGCGAAAACCATAGTTTCAAAAGTACATTATAATACCTATTCCAATGAGTGACCCTTCAATACTTATATTATGCAAGTGCAGTTGCAACAACAATTTGGAACAACTTCTAGGTACTCTAGATATTGTAGGTATCCTGGATATAAGAAATTCTGAAGAACTCCCGAACTGGGTTTCATTCTGACAGTCTACTCACGCCAATAGGTTACTCCTTTGGGACCCTTTATTCGGGTCGATGTCTTGTCCCCAGGGCTCAATGTAATTTAGGTTGGCTAATAATCTCGGTCACCTCTTCCCGATCGGGCACGCCATGTCGGAAATGCCGAGAGCAAGATCACGCTAACATCTCGTCTGGCAAGATGACCTTTTGAACACATGACAGCTTGCAAATCAAAAGAGTGTGTCGTCTTTTTCATAAACCAACACATCATAATATCCAATCTCCCGAGATTGCTGATATCTTCCGTTTATGCCAATGGCACCTAATTGAAATATGACAAGGAGTTTGCAAAGTCGTTAAGTATAAGTGATAAACGACTCTGCTTTCACTCTTAGCTATTTACCTTACATAAAACAAAGTGATACAAAGTAAACCAGTGCAGAGTTTCCTTTGTAAAAGAGATGACTTTATGAGGAACTTCATCGGGACACAGTACACATCATGCTGGTCTCTTGGCCTACCTGTTTCAGGTTCGACTGAACCACTATCAAACTGCAATGCAAGATCTCCCATTCGCTGCCAAGTAAAAGGATATGTTTGTAGTATTCAAGTTCGCCATGCAACTCCTGGACGTGTGTTTAAGGAGGTTTAACACGTACGGAAGAGTGATGGGCAACTCAGTTTTAGTGCACTCCTGGGAAAACGTCTTTTCAGGCTTTTTCACAGTTTTAAGTTAAACCATGGGCTGTAAAAAACAGACATAAATTAGGCCCAGCAAAAGATTTTCAATATAAACTTGAGGAAGTCCGTATTCTCGCTCTCATTGTCATGCGCTGTAAAGAACAGACATAAATTAGGCCCAGTAAATGATTTTCAATATAAACTTGAGAAATTCCGTATTCTCGCTCTCATTGTCATGAGCTGAAAAAAACAGACATAAATTAGGCCCAGTAAATGATTTTCAAAATAAACTTGAGAAATTTTGTATTCTCGCTCTCATTGTCATGCTGAAAAGAAACGACATAAATTAGGCCCAGTAAATGATTTTCAATATAAACTTGAGAAATTTCGTATTCTCACTCTCAATGTTTTTCTGTTGGTCATTTTCCTTCTTGCAATAGGCGTATGAGCACCCTCGGAGTTGGGGGTGGTGGGTGGTTGGGTGGGGCAGTAACCTTTTTGCCCGAAAAATGATCACCTAGTAAAAGCGATAAGCAAAAAAAAAAAAAAAAAGAAAAAAAAAGAAACCAAAAACGTTGACACTCTGCTGTGCCCGAATTCTGAGCAATTGTGCCCGAATCTGTGCCCCGGCCCCTACGCCTATGCTTTTGGCTACTTCTGAGTCGAGCAGTGAGTTTAGTATTTGCCGGAAAGGAGGCACGTGGGTATTAATCAGTCAACACGTTCTCACACGTGTTCGCCTTCGCAGCGAGAAGAACTAGCACCGACATATCAAAAGCATTCTTTGAGGAAATGAGCGCCACCTGCCCCCTCTGTTCTAGAAGGAAGACATTAAGTGATAGCAAGGCACCCAGGGGGCATCTCTGCAGATGTTGATGATGCATTTACGACTAGTTTTTTTTAACCCAGCCCCAAATTGATTCAAGCGCTTCACGACATTTTAAACGGTCACTGCTATGGAAGCAATAGTCCCCTGGACCCTATTGACTTGGCTGAGATGCTTTATGTTATTTTAGGCGTGGAAGTTCCAAATTCCCATTTGAGGCATTAATATTCATCGAATGGCCAAGTTTCATGTAACTTTAAATTAAATCATTTGAATGATATTACAGCCGCAGTTTAAGGGACAAGCCCATGTTTGTTCGTTCGGCGTTGTATTCCTGCCAAGGAGCCAGACTCGAGTGCTTGACGTGGATTTTAACAGTGTTTTAGCTAGATTGCTCTGACCCCAACGCAGACAGGTCAGATCTGCCGATGGGATCACATGACATGACGGACGGACAATTGATCGAAAGCGAAGTTTACATCGATTGACCAGATCTGAGGAACGCTGCAGAAGGGCGAACGTACTTTATTTGTATACATACATGTAATTATGTACAACATACGAGTCTCTTACAAGATCCTCGAGAACATTGCACTGGTAGAGCCACTGGGCTGTTTGTCCGAGGTACACTAATCGTTCGGGAGTGTGGTTCTCGGTAGAGCTCAACCATCTTGCTGGGTTCTACCCTCACATACTGCCAGACCAGGATATCATGCGTTTATCACATCCACTTATGACATCGCTGACAACAATATGTGTTGTTTGAACATCACACACTTCCAGTAGTGAAGTGCTCAACTACAACACATTAATGCTTCGCAGAATTAATTCAATGAACCAATCTTAATATTTATGCATAATAGGTATCTTGAACTTATAGCCTCTTTTTGATATTCGAATGTATAAATTATCAGAGCGGCGTTTCATGCATAACCTTTGACATGACAACGAAAACGAGGCTATAGGCACTAAAGAACCCGTTATGCATTAATATTAAAAGTCGTCTGTTGTCTCTATGGACTGAACCTGGTCTATACAATTGCAATCTGTCCAGTTTATTCTTGAATGTGAAGCTTGGGTTGTCCCACGAGCCGACGTTTACTGAACATTTGGGATCCCATCGTGGTCTTTTGTTTAAATATGGGACAAAATCAATTTAAATGTTTTTGATTCGACAATTGACAGGGACCATAGCTGACAAACTGCCGAGAGTAGAGAGAATAATAAATCTCTAGTCTGGATCGTAATAGGTAAAGCACAACCTACATGTAAACTGTTCAGATGTGTTATTTTTATGTCTTAGTCTTTGACACGAAGGTCATGCTCATAACTAAGAGTTATTGTAATTTCATTAACTTGAAGATCGAACTGAATTATTTTGACAGCAAGCATCGTTTACCGAGTTTTCTTATTTAGTCATGAGTGCGAATGTCTGCATGCAAACATATATTTCTATCTTTACCTGCGATGCAAGTATCAAGATGTAGCCATTATTTGTCGTTAAAGTAATTTCCAGTATGTCTTGGGATACGATGGAGCTTTAGCTACGTCAAACATGACACCTCATACATCAGCGAGCGTAGAGTGTTGGATGTAACACACGTTCTTCAGTACATGACTGTACTGGTGTCTCGTTATCTTAGAGAACTCGTTACACTTTTTTGGGAGCCCCCTCATGCCTGTCCATCAAAGCTTGACATGGCGTCGTCTCCAGTTCCCTATGTCCGAGTGCCCTTTCATGAAACCATAACCATCCAATAAGGAATGAACTCCAACCCAACACTAATGGAGCCATGTTCTTCTGTTCTCTTCTAGCGTATATCAATCATGTGTTTTAGTATTGCAATGTTGTTTCAGGCGTTCGTAAATTAAATCTATATTTTTTATGAGGAAAGTAATATGTAATATTTCACTTGTAGTAGGACCACTGATTCTGTGAGAGGTTGTCAGTAGATTCCGTGGTAACTCATTTATAAATCAAGACATGATCATTCTTCTCTGTTCTGTGAGACTGCTCAGAGGTATTCTGCTCGTGTCCCTCATGGTTTCTATTGAGTGTAGTGATGGCTGCACGTTCCCATCAGTCACTGCGGAGAGCGTTCAAGATCCCGCTCTCAATTGGTATTGGCTTGTGTATTCCAGCCACAGGAGTAATAACTTGGCCGGCCAGCCATTGCAATCTGGTAAAAACCCATCCTGGTTCGTTTTCACACAAATCTTTGAAACCAGGATCTGGGAAAAGTTCGTTGACAATTTCTTCCCGTGGATGTTTTTTTTTATGTACACTGCGTACTATTTCAACCAATGAGCGATCTGTCTCTTGAAATTGAGAGCCGTGCATTCGGAGAAATTCGTTTATACTACATGTAAGTCGTGTAGGCTAGGTCGGTGTATTGTCATTCGAACCTCTTGTTCCGACCGTTACAAAGTTCACTGATTGCATGTAAGCCAACGCAACTATGAACGGTCAAATTTGATTGGATACTTTCTGGCCTGCGACGGAAAAGGTAGATGAACCAATTGCCGCGACTGTGTTTGGTCTGAGAAGAAGCTGTCAACGGGCCTTCCCAAGTTCCTGGTCTCGATGAAGTATGCAAAAACGAACCAGGGTCTGTTTTAACCAGATTTGCGGCTATTGTATGCGGACGTATAAAAAGAAAACTTATACCAAGACGTTAAGAGACAACTAGAGACACACAACAAAATGTTGACTATTTTCAGAGATATTCACTGAACACAATGCTGTTTCAGTACGGCTCGAACCAAATGAAATTTCATAAAAGTTGGAACATATTTTATGACGAGTGTTACAAAAATAGGAGTTGGTAAAGATTGTAATAATTTTTCTCTGTATCCCTTATAGGTCATGAAGTTAACAACTTCATACATTCCAGTGCAATGCGACAGTATTAGAAGCATAGCATCCTTACGTTGTGTTTCACTGTCCAGTGTTTAAATAAAACATGCTTCAACTTTATTAATTGAAGTCACTGTTTACTAAACATTCCTCTGTATTTGACTCATTTTAGGTACCAGTTCACGGCCTATCACCCGTTAGTATAAGCTCGTCCTCTTTACTCTGCTTTAAACAAGACGCGCAATGTCCCTCTCTAGGTAAGGGGTTAAGGTATTATGAAATCTTGCCACTTGCAGACTCGAACCCGCCACTCAAGAGAGGAACACCTATCTATCGTATATTTTACAACCTAAGCTACGTGGCATGGAGTGATTCGTTAAAGTTGTATGCGTGCTCCCGGACCTAAAATATGTCTGATGCTATCTGTGTGAAATTAAAACATAAACTGTAAATCATACCTTGTAAAAGCGTATGCCCAATTAAATAGTTGCAGCCGGATCTAATTTCTACTTTCAAATAGAAAGCCTCATTCCGAACTTTTCTCTAAGAGTTTACCGAAGAATGTTCCGTCTGTTTTCAAATGCTTACCGAATATGAACCGAATGCATTTATTTGCAAGTGTAACGTTTCCGAAGGTTTATGAATAGTTTCAAGATTCCGTCGGAAAGTTCTAAATGCGTTTTGCAAGGATGTTCCAAAATAAATAAGGTTATTCAAGAGGCTGTAAAACCGATGAACGTGCTACAACTTCCGTGTGTTATTCTTGGTATTTACATCATTTTATGTATATTTATCGTTCCATAATCTTTTTAAAAAGTTAGTTTGACCTCATATCACATTTTAAGCTCGTGTGCACGCTTATAATCCAATTAATTTTTTTTACATAAAATATGGATTTCACAATTTGATATTACAGGTTTTCGTTTGTGAATTTTGAGCTTCAGGACACCTTGGTGAAGGTTTCATGAATTAATGAAATGTGGTCTTGTTGTCAAACAGTCTGCCTGGAGTCAGTTGTTGCCGAACTGTCTGTTGATAGAGAAGAACATAGATATTATTAGATTTAAATGCAAACGAAGTTCTTTTAACTTGACGATCATCATATATATGGTATAAATTGACGCTGCTGTTTAAATCTGTCTCCGAACTCCAAAAGAGACAGGATTCCCAGATTGAACTTTCTGAAATTTAGAATTTTCATTAATTTTATTTTTCATGAAAACACCTTAAACGACAACCAGGAGCAGGGCGATGAATGACAGGGACTCGCAGAAGACATTTATAGAGAGTGCGCAAGATGTTTTCTCATTTGAAATGGGTTTCATCACCTAACGACCTGCCCAAGATAATTTGTGATGAAGAAAATATCTCCCAGAAGGCCATTCGACACGTCGTGGTTTCAACAACTCATTTCAGACTCGAGCTGTACAGTCCCAATGAGGACATTAAGGTTCATGCAAGAATTCAGATCTAAACTTTAAATATGTCAGAAAACAGTTTGAGGTGACGAGCGACTATTCAATTTTGATGTTTATGGATGGGGGGCGGGATAACAGATTTTGAATATAAATACTTTGGATGCAATTAATAGATTGCATGAGTCAAAAAAGATTGCAGATTTATTCAGGGTATGTTTGATTTAAAGAAAACTGTAATTACAGGATTATCAAATGTAGGTAAAGGAGTAGATTGAGGTTTGTTGGAATGCTTGGGCGCAAAAACATGTTTAAACATGTTTAAAATTATTTAAAAAATAGATAGTTTGTCGGCACTTATCTGAAAAAAAGTACATTGTCTCATGCCATGAGATAAAATAAATAGTTTGCAAGAACCCGACCCTAAAGATCAAATGGACGCTCTCTGAAGGACGTTAAAAGCGGAATACATGTAAGGAAAAGTGAGTCAGAAGAGAGAGAATGGAAGAGAGAGAGAGAGAGAGAGAGACGCGCATGCTTTGGTTCAGTTTTACACTAGAAAGGAAGTACTGCAGCAGTGAAGGTAGTAGTAGCAGCAGTAGAAGTAGTAGCAA
>JAUELE010234240.1:0-11832 GCA_031471655.1 Diodora aspera
TGGCCATGTCCGGCACCGCAAATAGTACCGGACATGGCAGTACCGGACATGGCCAATGTGGGACTTGGCCCTACTCCCCCCATACACTACCAACTCTTTGACAGAAATAATCAAGTGTACCTTTAACATCAAGTATCCAGTTAAACGCACGTGCGTCGCCTTCATAAACGTTACTAAGGGCGATAACCCAACTTGACATGCTTCCAGGTAGATGGCTGACATCTTTGGGAGCCACAACATTCCAAATTCTCCCGAAAAATGTGAATCAGTCGGATAATTCTGCTGGAGAGGGGCGAAGATTCGGTAACTGACAGTCCAGGCGGTCTCAAATGTGCTTAATCGTTTTCAGTGGAAGGACTTTTACCTGTCAGAGTAGCCTTTCAATATGCTACCAGACCAAGAACTCATCTACCGTTCTTGCCATATGGATTGCAAACACATGGCCGGTTAATGTTTTGCTACTGGATGCCAATTTGCGTCCACTTTTAGAAAGAACAGTTGATGTTACATCGATCTCTCAGGATTTGAAAAGCTGCTCCAAGCTAACAAGCAAATGTACATTTGGGGCCTCCTTGGTGGCTAGTCCATTTAAACACATCTCTTGTAAGAACTTGGAATGGTGTGGCTCTTCATGATGCCATCGTCTAATCAACAGAATGCTAAGTTGGATGGTCGCCCTTAACGTTTCACTGAATACTTGATGTCAAAGGTACACTTGATTATTCTATCAACGATTTCGAAGAACATGGGTCTTTTCATGCAACCGTTATACTGTTGAGGTAACATCTGTGACGTTTTGACATGTGCTTTTCCGGATATCATCTCAGTCATGCCTCAGGCGCTTCAGTGCCTTGTTTTATTATGCCATATGATTGTTTTCAAATTATTAGTGTGTCGGTTATATAATGTATCGTCTTTGATTCTCCTCCCTGTTCTCTTCTAACTGAGTTTCAATGTGAAAGGAGGAGGGTGAAAGACACACTTTATTGATTGGCATGTATATTTTTCTTTTACCTTTCTTATAAAATATGTTTTGTTGTTCACTTTCTAAATATGACCTTCTCTCTGAGCTCTATTTTTCCCTCGTGATGCTGTGAACAGGCAGGAAACTTCACTTCAGAAAATCAATTTACAATGGTGAAACGGCTCCTCAATTGGTCTCCAAATAATTAAAAGAAAGGTAATCACATTTAAAATGCTGCATAGTTTGGGTATACATTAAGAACCCTTTGAATCATTGATTGTCCGTCCTTTGTAATAACTATAATTTCATCAACTTTCACTGGAATAAAGCATCACATAGAACTCTAATTGCTTTTTGAAGTGTAATGTTCGATATAACCCAAAAAACATCTCAACATCTATTATTATAAATTACGTTACTTTTCATTTCAAATCACGTTGGATTTTTTATTAGAAAACACGTCATCTTTATAAAGAAGGTATTACAAACCACGTCCGATAATACAAAACATGCAACTGCCTTCTTTCTGTAATGTCCATGTTTTCATTTGTGTAACGTCCTTGTCAGCTGTCCGCCCCAAACTCTCTCTCTCTCTCTCTCTCTCTCTCTCTCTCACACACACACACACACGCACGCACACCCAGCCTGTCTCTGTCCGTATGTCTTCTCCCCCTATCTACGCCTCTGCGTACAAAACAACCTACTTTTCCCCACACCTTCTGTTCGAAGTAACGTTCAAGCTATTAACCTTCTTGTTAACTCGACTTATATTGATCCTGCTTGCAATTAAACACTGCCCACTAGGATTAGTCTGTTGCCTCCGCCTTCCGGGGCAGCCAAAAAAAGAAAGAGAAGGGGGCAACTCCGAGCACCTCTTTACTGAAGTACTCTACCTTAAAACCAATTATCCTGTGCCTTTCTGACAGCCCAATCTATCGCCGTCAGCTTGTTTGCAGTAATTATATAAAGTAAACTATACCCCCAGCGCTGTTGTTGAGGGAGTTTCAGTACTGTGTATTCATGTGTCCTTTACAGTCAGCTACCACTACTGGTCGACAAATGTAAGTTGACCTATAACCTGCGCTGTGACTTTATTGAACACTCCCACCCCGACAGTGCAACTGATGGCGGCGGGATGGCATGTTATCTAGGACGTTTTATTTGGACTCTACTCAGACGGTAGTATTAATATAGTGCGATACTTCTACTGTTTACCTTTTCGTTTCTTAAAATGATAATACTACTTTATGTTGTGTACTGTAGATTCCTTAATATGTAGATGCGTTTCAGTCCCGATCTAAGCTCACGCCAATCCAGATTTTCTACAGGAGGGCTGGTGAAATGTTATTCTTAGAATATTTTTATTCAGGGTATGCTTATTAAGGGAATATAAGTTATTAAGGGAATATAAACTGTACAGTTCATGATACATTTCACAATTATAAAAAAAAAGAATATTTAATGAAAATATAAACCTATACGTACATCTATTATTTTTTTCTACTCATGCAATCTATTTATTCTTTCCTAAACTATACTGACGTGCACAAGAAACGATACCAAGTGATTATATTTATTTTACCATACGTCTTAATGTCATAGTTGATCAAAAGGAGGCATGGATTTCAATGAGTGTACTTTGATTGACAACATGTCATTGATAAAACTTCCTATAACACTTGAAGGGATGTCGCTTGCATATCCAACGCATTTGTGAATTATTTAGTACTTTCAAAATCTTAGTATCGTTTCTTTTGCAAATCGTTATGCGTCCCTCTCCCTTAAACATGTAATGGTCGCTCCCGAAGAGTATAATTTCGTTTCAGCATTATCGTGTGGTTTGTACAAAGAGAGATTTCAAGAGGTGTCTGTTTCTTCTGATGTCACTGAAATAATCATTCAGTTTGACAGCCACAAATCATTTGAATACAGCGCAAAATAGCAATAGTGCACACACACGATAATTACAAATGACATATTTTAAAACAATTTTGGTAGTATCCAGCTGTAAAGCCTTTAAAATCTAATTGAGATTCCTTGGGCACCAATTGCACTTTATACATCGTTCACTGATGCTTCAGTTATAGTTGTGCGGTGAGGTACAGAAGTTATGATCTGGATCCGTTACCGAACAGCATCATGGTTACAGTAACACAGCTCAGGCTGGTTAAGATCTTTGCTTCTCTGGGACTTCGAAATTCCCATAACTAATCTTAGGAAGCGTTCAATTCCACACCAGTGACCTGTGAAGGTGGTTACAATATCGTAAGACAAAAATACTTCGCTTCCAGAAATGTATTTGCAAATAAAGACAAAAAACGTCGTGAAACTATATAGTTCGGCTTCCCCGAACCGTTTATGAAAGTGGGGATAACGTGACAATTGGGGCTGGGATGTCGTGGTGATATTATCACGCACCCGGCTCTCATCCACTTGAATTAAATGGGACTTAATCTGTGTTAGTTCACCCTCTCACTTAGATAATTGGTGATGAGGTTTGGAAACACCTACACTTCAACATCATTGACACCACAACTAACACTAGAATGTTAAATTGCAATAAATATATTCTGGCTGCTGCTTTAGTGTATCACACGGCATTAATATTCTGTTGCTTGCTTGTCTTGCAGACAGGTTCTGAGGCCAAACTTTTTTCTATCTGAAACTTCAGATTGGCGCCCTAGGCATAATTATTCTGTTAAATTTGATAACATGTTTTACCTTTGGGGTTCGGAAATACGTCTACTTGTTGTTTTAAATGAAAACAATGATTGTGTGGAGGTAATATGCTTTAGAAGCATTTAGGACTTGTTTACATATTTCAGGTTTTCTAATCAAAGATAATGGAAGGACCAGTAGAATGTTAACTCCCAACGACTCCGTATCAAACACTCTATTACAAAGGAATCTGCAGAATACTTTTAAATAGGTTGTTATAGTCCCGATGTATATGGCCATATGACGAACTATCATAAAGCTCATTTCTGAAAATCTGCTGTGGAGTATGCAATAAACGAAATCAAAATTTACAGCCGCGCAGCTCAAGGCCATCAGACAGGGATAGTATGTCAAATAATCGCATTTCTGCTCTTCAGTCCAATCTTATTCAACTTCAGGCAGAGCTGGGCACAATAGTACTTACAGCATTGGAGCAGATTACTCAACCTGAAGCTTTGGTAATACCTCATTGGAGTGTACTGGTGCAGCTTCAGTGTCAGCTGCTCCGATTGATAACCAGAAGGTTTATGATCATGTGGCTGAAATGTACCTGCACTCAATTGGACCTCGCAGAAATGAACCCATTTATTTCTCCACTCTTTGCAATTTGGGTTTCTTGCAAATCATCCTCAAACTGAATTGTGCATTTAATGCATATTCAGATACGTTACAACAGGACACTTTGCAAGATTGAATCACGTTTTGTAGAAAGACTTACGGTTTCAGCCCAAGCCCCGTTCCAAATTTGCTGATTTTTTTTTCCACTTAATGATCCAAAACGTCACCAAGCCTTGCAAATTTTAAGAAAAATCTCCAGAATGCCCCTGTCCAATGACTAGAGTTATACTTGAAAATAAATAAATAAATAATTGGAATCATAACGAAAAACAATCCAAGAGAATAGGTTCCCGAAAGAGTTCACGCAAAAATAACCGGACTGAGTCAAAGATTTGATGTTTTTTTAGAACATTCAGTTTTAAACTGTGAACTGTCTTTGCTCTGCTCTATATTTGTTTCTCACAAAACAAGATGTCAGTTCACCATTTAAGTTGATATTATGATAATCAATGTATGCTCTAAGACTACACTCGATGAATGACCATAAAGTGGACTGAGTCAAGTTCTCACTTTTACTAATCACGAAAATTGCAGCGCACTGTGCTAATTCTGATTGCTGCATCTTACTGCGTCTCACATGCACGGGCTAAGAACAACAGGTCGATATTTCAGCATTTTACGCCGATTGACGTTTCTTCTGTGGACTTGTCACTTGTAACGACACAGATTTTGATCATTGGGGTAGACATTTAAGAATTTAAATTGTGCGTCATGAAAAACAACAACATTTCATGTTCTCAGCTTCATCTTAAGATGAGGAAGTTTACATTCCATGTTGACATACTGAAAAGAAAAAAAATATTAACAATATATCGATTACATTTTAATTAAACGTAAAACATTGTCATTTATTTGGGCAAAAATCTCATCATATGGCCAGCATTTCGGATACTTGTCACGATTCTTCATGGAATAAGAACCCAACAGCTAATTCATGAATACGAGATTATTAAAGTAATTCCAAAATTCGTTCTTTGGTTACCACAAAAACGAACAGTTACGTGCATATCCGCCAACTCTCACGATCGGCTGTCATAAGTCGTTATTTGCAAGTTGGTTACTAATAATATAAAACAAAGTAGAACGATCGCTTCGAACAATGCAAATTAAGATTCGTGTTATGAACACTTCACGAATCTGATGAGATTTGTTTCTTTCCAATAGCTTGTAAATGAAGATAACAAAACTTCAAAATATTGAATGTTATTGCATGATAGTTATGCTCTTTGGAAGAGAGAGTGGGATATTAAAGTATAAAGTGAGTCCAGTAAGCGACACCATAATTATGGATTTGAATTGGATTTGTGTGTCCATTCGTACATACTCGTTGTTATGCTTGTTAGGGACGACACACTAATCAGTTTCAATCATTTAATTGCTTCCGATGTTTACATACTTCTGGTTGCCTTGAGGCTGCCATGATAACGACACAACTGACACAACTGACTACTTTATATCACTCTGGTCTCTTTCCGTGACCGGGCAGAGGGCTCATATGTGTCTCGTTAGCCGTCATGAGAGAAAATTTCTCATGGCCGCAGAATGACAATCGGAATGGGTGGCGTCCGATTTTACATAGGTATTTACGTATTAAGCCGAGTGTTACCAAGCAAGTTTGAGGCGCACGTTTAGAAGCGATACGACCAAATAGTTCCATCGAAAGTTTTGTTTATTTAATTTGTTTGAATGACCATTTATAACAGAAAATAATGTGCTTATCTGTTAAGTCTCTGATTGTATAATTGTTTGGGTATAACTTTAAATTGATGACATCGATTTACCCAAATATTATCAAGCGAAGGCAACAACAGTTCAGAGTTATCTTCCATTAAAGTAGTTTCCAGACCAGTTTCTTCTTGTATTCGCTTTGCGCTAGACTGAAGTTAGTCTTGCTTCGATAGGCGCGTGAGATGTTTTCTCGACAAGAGAAACTCGAAATGTGTCAAGTTTGACTTTAGTCAAGACTACGAGGCAACGCGTATTTTGAATCCTACTGTACTCTTACCAGGGGGCACCGATGTGGTCGCCACACCATAAACTGTTCGTCACAAGTTAGATCGTCATCGAAGAATAGAATCCGTGCTAGAATATCAATACTTATTATTTATTTTCTTTTGTGAAGTAGGTGCACATTCGGTTTTCCTATTAATAATTATTATTATCATCTTTGTTGCCATGACGAATGATATATCGTCAAAGTTGACTGGTCCTAAAAACGAAATAACATCTACTGTCGTTATTAGACAGCGCACACACAACGGTCATTTATAAATATAAGTACTCCAGATTGCAGCGCGGTAGGTTTCATAGTGGGGTGGAGTATGGGAGGGGGCTGATCTCTCTGAACATGAAAACCGGATGTGTGTTTGTGTGTTACCGTAATCTGATGTAAGTACTGTTGCTGCTTCCTGCAACAACATCATATTACCATCAATTCCCGATCAGGATCAATTTGAGTTGGGTCGAGTGAAGTACATTACGAGCAAAAACGTTTCTACAATATGACACCATTTACATTGCTAGTGTCCAAGTGTAAGGCAGGGCGAACCCTTCAAGACCCGATAGCTTTATAATTTGAGCAGGTCATCCGTTCAGCTACTATCCGGGATCATCATTGCTCTACTTCTCTCGCTTGTGACCTCTGTTAGCTGGATGAGACTCACCTCTCAAAATGCAGTGACGTGTGATGACCTCGATACCGCTCTTTTGCAGAAGTCGGAACATTGGAACAATTATTGACAGATGCCAGACACAGAGTCACAACCATCAACCAAGTACATATTTTGTTGTAGTAAAGTCTTGCAAAAATCAATTTTTAGTGTCGGAAGAAGTAACTTGTTCAGCTACGTCGAGTAATTATCTCTGACTCCATCAGGATATTTACAGACTGACTTTGATTTGGCATCATGTTTCTTTGCCAAGAAGACACCATTCACATTGGTTGTGTCTAAATATGAGACACGGCGAATCATTGAAGACCTGATATCTGTACGAATTCGAACCGGTCATCAGTTCAGCTGCTATCCGGGATCATCGTTGCTTTACCTCGCAACCTTGTGGCCTGTTTGCGTTCGACGAGACTCAACTCTCACAATGAGACGTGTGATAATCTCGATGCCGCTATTTTGCAGAAGTCGGAAAGCTGGAAAATCATTGACAGATGAAGTGACACAGAGTTATAACCGTCAAAGAAGTACAATTTTGTGACAGTAAAGTCTTGCAGAAATCAATCATCACTGTCCGAAGAAGTAACTTGTTTAGCCGCGTTAAGTAAGCAGATTTACTCTGTACACTCTGATTCCCGCAGGATATTTACTGACTGACTTTGATTTGGCATCATGTTTCTTTGCCGTAATCGGATGTAAGAAAAGTGCTGAACAGGCGGAAACTAACGTGTGAGGTAACGAGAATAGGATCTTAGAATCATAACTGTATTTCACGTTCAAGATCAATTTGTACTTCCCTCCATTAGTGTGAAGGAAGGTGTGTGGTTTCATTCAGTGCTGACCGTTCCCAAATTGAACATGTCTGAGACGTTGATGTCAGACGTGGACATCAACCTGAAAATCCGGCCGACATTCTCAGTGTTACTCTCACTGATCCATGGAACAGAATTAAGCAAGCCTCTTCAAAAGCACGCTTCAAAGAATCCTTGCATGTTTGCTCAACACTTGTGGTTTTGCACGATATTATTGACGTTGACTGCAAAGTACACAGTTTATATTTAACCCCCACACCTCTTTCACAGAGCCATCCGAACTCATTTTAATTCTGTAGTCGGCTACTCCCGAAACATATTATTTCTGTTTGACAATACACGATATGGACAAAAAGATAGGACTTGATGGTCACCATTATCTCATCCCTTTTTAGTATACCATGTATAATTGCTTGGTAATTGTGATCTGACGTGGTCCAATTTAAACTATTCACACTCTTGAAAAACATAGTTCATGCACGTATGCTGGAGTAATATATCCTTGTTCTTCTTCTCTATACTACTGCAACTATCGCCTGTCTTTTCTATATACATGTACACGTACATACAACTAAATGCATCATGCATCATTGACTACTGGTTACATTTATTTTGCATACAATACGCTTTGAACATCTATATCGATAGTAACACGCTCAGTCAAGGGCTTTGGTTTCTGTATTCGTACTTGAAAATTACCCAACCCAACCAGACTATTATTTTCTAGAAACACCGTGACTAACCTGTTCATGAAATATTGAGAAACTCTGGTTGCACTTTGATAACACGATGCGCTTATTCTATTGTAAAATGTGTTAACCTTGCTGCAGTAAGTTGACAGAACACAGCAACGTAAACTTTGAAAATAGAGTCAACCGTTCAACTGTTTGTTTGTCAACAGCTGTCATGGGGTAAGTATGCAGAATGTCTTTACATTTTGCTAATACCTGGATATATGTTAATACTATTATCGAAACTCAATCGATGAACAAGTTCAATGCCATTTATGGCAATTATGTATTGACATTATGTAAGACCTGGTGGTTTGGGAGAATGGAATTCGAACCCAGACCTGTCTCACGAGTTGTTCGGAGCAAGTGTTTCACGTAACTATATCGCTAAAAGTAATAGACGACGAGGGTGATTTGAAGAGCAGAATTTTATTTGGTTGTAACGGTTCCTGCAGATAGATCTTCTTGCAAACCAAGATAGCAGGGCCAAAGTTGAATTGAAGTAAATTTGAATAAGTTGTCGTAGAATCTGGACTGAAGTGAGGTTTTGAAGGGATCTGGATTGCAAACGAAGGAGAGATTAAATTTTGCTTCTTGTCTGGGCCGCTGCTATCTCGGAGAGCGAGATTAGTTATAACTTATTGTAATATAATGCGAACATAAATATGATGTGTGCATAATAATATACACATACCATTGTTGACTATTTAATCCATAATGCCACTGTCAGCAATAATAGCTGACACAAGTGGTTAAAGTTTTAAAAAGCTTCAATAGCGAAATGCCGCGGTAATATAATATCATAATAAAAGGCTTAATAGAAATAAATTTAAAATGTCATAACTGAGGCCAATGAAATAGTAGATGTAGGCCGTGCGTATATCAGGGGGCCGACCAGTTTATAAGGGACTGGACCCTGACACACCTTTGGCCACATGTGAGTAATTAAATTTAAATTACCCCGTTACCAAATACACATTTGGTATAAATAATGGTTAGTCAACAAAGGCCAACAAAAATGGCATACAAATAAACAAATAAAAATGAGAACAAACTGTAAGTTTAAGACGGTGATAATTATGACAATATTGATAACTTCTGTGTCCGTTTGTGGGGAATTGCGATTTTAAATGTGATTTAATATTATTAATAAGGAATATATATTTGTTTTATGGGCGGTAGCATGGAATAACTATCATTTAAGCTAGACTTAATTACTACTTGGCAACGGAATTGTTAGTTATAAACTAAGTAACTAGTATACAACAGTATATACAATAAGTAACAGTAATAAATAAATATAGAAACAATTATTCCTAAATAAGAAAAGAAAATTGTTGGAAATAACTATACTGCTGAACTAAGATAAGGTGTACAACGGCCGAGGGCAGTACAAGATAGCTGTTTGTTTACATCAGTCGACCATGACACCTGTTATCTAATAGGCCCCCTGTGATTCCTGCAGTCAGCAAGGTGGGAACCCCGGCAGGCACCTATGGCCGCCTGGCCACATGGCTTGACCAAAGTAGTCAAGCCAACAAACAACTTTTGAAAATACATGAAAATTAATTGTAGAATCCGGGGAACAAATAAACCTATTGTGGCACCCAGAAAATTAAAATACTTAAGTTTTATAAATGTTCTAATTGTGTAACAATGCCAAGTTAGAACAAAGTAACTGTAGCTAGTCGCTTAAATACCTTTTGAATTTATAACAAATATAAATGCAAAGTAAATATTAATTGATTTTTGAAAGGCAAGAGTTTAATTAATTTGTAATTGAGTAAACTATTGATAAAGTTAAAGTAGTAATAAAGCCCACACATGTGGCTTAGGTACCTGTTATTGTTTACAAAGAAACTTTTAGTAAATTGGCTTAATTTAGACAAACAAATGTATTCAAGTTCCATGCTACCCCCAAACAGACATTAAATTAGGTACACGCACTTTTGTGGGCATTTATAATATCAAATTGTCCATACCTGGATTGTAAACGAAGGAGAGATTAAATTTTGCTTCTTGTCTGGGCCGCTGCTATCTCGGAGAGAAAGAGCGTGGTACCAGACAAGAGTTTAGAGGGGACGGTCATGTGACCCCCATAAATTTAATTTCTAAATTTAGATTGGTAAGAGGCACAGTGCTAGCTCCCTTTGGAAGAATATATAGGGGAGCAGAATTGGGGTCTTACATGTAAATAGTGTGTAGGTAGATATACATAACAAGGTATTCTTTGGCTTTGTGTGCGAGATGTGTGAATGGTAGAGTGTACACGGTTGTCTGAGACCGTGGTGTTACAAATGCATGCAGACTCCTCAAATAAACAATCGCAAAACGACAGTTTCATGACATTGTGAAACTGAATTTAATTAATGAATCACAAGGGCAAGAAAGATCAAGTTTGGAACTAAATGATATGCCTGTTCTTTCGTGGTGCAGCAAGAGATCACACATTGAAGGTGAAGGTCATGTACAGCCAATAACGAATATGCCCTCCCTTAAAGTTGAGAACTGCTTGGCACCCTTTGCCCATGGAAGTAATGAGACCACGTATCACAGCCTTGGCAATGGTAGCCCACTTGGCTTGCAATGCGTGAGCCAGCTGGGGCAGAGTCTGGGATTGTGGTTGTCGCTGCCACACACGTCTGTCCAATTCGTCCCACAGATGTTCGATGGGATTCAAGTCTGGTGATCTGGAAGCCCAAGGAAGGACAGGGATGTTGCCGTTCTGAATGAAGGCGGTGGTTATGCGTGCAGTATGCGGTCGTGCGTTGTCATGCTGGTATAGAGCGTTGCCATTGACCATGATGGGGACGATATGCGACCGCAGGATGTTGTCAATGTAGCGTTGTGCCGTTAAATTGGCCTGAAGGTGAATCAGATTGGTCCTGCCGCTGAGAGAGATGGCTGTCCACATCATGACACGGCCACCACCAAATCTGTCCACTTCCTTCGCACAGTTTGCGAGAAAACGTTCCCAACGACGTCTGTACACACCGTCGACAGATCAGAAATTGCAATTCATCACTGAACCAAACACGTCTCCTTCGCAGTTGAGGTCACACTCTATTCACCTAGCACAACTGTAGTCGTTGTTGACCATGTTGCCGTGTCAAAATGATGCCCCGAACAGGACACCTGGCTCGAAGGCCTGCCTCACGTAGGCGGTTGCGTACAGTTTGATCCGATATCCTACGCAGTCCCGGTATTGTTGGTGTGGTGGAGATTGCAGTAGTCATCCTTTGTTGGGTAGCGTGCTCAGCCCAGCTGACACCACTCCCATACAGGCTTCTTCTGATTCCGTTGTCCGCACCGAAAGACTACCT
>JAUELE010234251.1:0-11832 GCA_031471655.1 Diodora aspera
CCCCATATAGCGACCTGGAACAAATCCTTTTTGATCTTCATGTATAATAGAAGGTAAAACACTTTTAATCCTATTGGTAATTACAGAAGAGGCTAATTTATATGATGTATTCAGAAGGGAAATTGGACGCCAGTTTCTTAAGTATAGTTTAGGTTTGTTTCCTTTTGGAACACAAGTTATTAAACCTTGTTTTTGAGTTATTGAGATATGACCTTTTGTATATGCATAATGTAAGCATTCTTCTTTTGTATACAGTTTTTCATAGAATGAATTAACTTCTTTCATAATGTTTATTTGGTCATTGACAATAGTTCCATCTTTCTTTTCTTTAATTGAGTTGATAATGGACAGGATATTCGAATGTAGAAGAGGTGAGTTATCTTTTCTTCTTTCCTCGCTTTTTATCCTTTCCAGTATGTTACCAAACCCAACTGAATTTGCCTCTTTCATGCGTACATGTACTCCTTCTTCTTATTCTCCAGCATTAATCATCTCTAACAAAGGAAAATATTTCTAGCCTCCATTTGGTCTCTTTTATATATGCAAAGGTTCCAACACATACAAAACAAAAACAAAACACACAAAAAACAACAACAAAAAAGTCCAACACGATCCTACCTCAAAACTTATTCATCTTCGACGAGCTGTGATCTGCGACACTCTGAAGTCGCACATGTTAATCCCCTTTTAGACATTTTTACAATTTACGTTAATGCTTTTTACAGTTCACATTAAGACCCGTTTTTACAATTCACGGTAATTTCGTTTTACAACTAACGTCAGGTGAGTTTTTACATTTCACGTCGATAATGTTTACAATTTACGTCGTTTTTACAATTCACGTCGTTTTTACAATTCTCTTCCATTTTTACATTTCACGTCATAACAAACGTGGTACAGTCAGCTGAATAAACATTCGAATGTTGATTCGCTGTTTTGGGGTTGGTGATTGCAAATTTGTTGGAACATGTAATGTATTAGTAATTAATAGGTTAACAAAGATTTGAGAAGGGTCACGCTTGTGTGTGGAGGTTCTTTTGACTCATGTTTTTGGTCGTGTTTTATACAATTTTAAGTTGAATAAAATAAAATTAAAACAAAAAGTAAAAAAATATATTTTTTAATTCCGGGAAGAGCAACAGAAGAATGACGTGTTCTCATCAAAGTAATCCAGTCAAGAAACGAGACCAGCGTCACGAGCCATCTTGTAAAAGCAACCTTTGTTCTGAAGCAGTGTACTTGGTGTGTCCAGTTCTTGCAGCTCCCCGTGGTCAAGTACGAGGATTCTGAAAATGTTTACAAGATACAAAATCCCTGATTGGATAAGAAAACCTTTTCTAGAAAAAAAACCCAGCTCGGGTAACCACATAGTGTTACTTTTTCATATTATTCTCTTAAGTTTATTTCTTTGAAGGCTTTCCTTTTTCGTTATTTTTATGCTGCAAGTCAATAAATATAAATGTTCATATTGTCTGCAAACAGTACGTCAATCCAGTAACGTCACTAGATGGTGCAGGCCACACCGTGTGTTTGGTGCCTCCCAAATGACTCTCTAAATTTTGGAAATGTAAAGGATTTAAGAGAGCAATTTTAAGTGAACTATTTATTTTGCATTTCAAAACATCAGTCTGGCCACGTAAGGGTATCTACGGGGCGGGGTGACACCAGCCCTAGTTACGTCACTGTTTCAATCAACGTTATGGATATATATATATACCTGTCACTGTCCATGATGGTGTTGAGTCTGTGAGCTATGGTCAGCACTGTACAGTCCTTGAACTCTGATCTGATGGTCTGCTGGATGAGATCATCTGTTTCCATGTCAACGGCAGCTGTGGCTTCATCCAGGACCAGGATTTTGGCATTGCGTAATAGAGTTCTTGCAAGGCAGAATAGCTGGCGTTGTCCAACACTGAGCGAAAAAATTGCTTGACGTTAGATTTTCCCAGTATTATACATATACTGGTGGCAACAAATAAGGATGTTATATCATGCCAATGGTTGATTCAGAGCAGCACTAACGATACCAGCAGTTTGTAAGGGTTTGGAGCGGCTACACTTCGGGCAAAATTCGGGCAGTTCGGGCAAAATTGCTCAGAATTCGGACAACAACGCCCTAAGATTCGGTCACAGGAGAGTGTTTCATCATCTCGGTTTTACTAGGGGGTCACTGGTCTAACTTATAAAATTATGTTAATAAGCATAATTATGGTCTTGGTAATAAGAGTTATTTGGTACGCTTTTCAGCGATCCCTTATATTTTGCATATAGTATACATGTATAATCATGTATCAAACAAAGCCAGTTAATAAGAACACATCTTGTAAAATATACACACTGATAAATCATTAGCATGAAATTAGGACACATCTGCTGGTATCCTCAATTGCCCCAAGCCCTGCGCCGAGACCTCGCTAAATATGCACGAAACACACACACTCGGAGCATGCAACTTCCGATAGAGGGATGACAGACTATACCGGCTGTATTCTGATTTTGTGCGCTTCTCGTCGGAACGGACGTCGGGTTTAGTGCCAACAATAATGAATCATAATTTTAACTATTAAATCAACCCTTTGAAACGTTTGAGTAACCATGTCTTCATTTATCTCTTGTTGGGGGCTAGATTAACATATCATGTAGTCGCAGGTCTCATGTTTGCACGTGCGTTCACCTTCACGAGATCTTAAAACGTGTTGCTTCTAAACCAGGGAATCACTGTTGTCAGAACAGGCAAACGATAAATTCAATACCTCACTAATTCACAATTTGGAAGCAATCGTTGATTAGGGGCAGTACCTGAAGTTGCTTCCACCTTCGCCACATTCAGAAGACAGCGTATTGGGCAGTTGCTCGACAAACGTTTTAATGTGGGCGTGATCCAAAGCTATCCATATCTCTGCATCTGTGTACTGATTCTGAGGGTCAAGATTCATTCTGAGAGATCCAGAAAAGAGTACTGGATCCTGAAATTTGTAAATAATATCACTTTCTAAAGGCTATTTTCGAAATAATGAATGGAATAGATGTTTGATTAAAAAAGGTGTCATTGACAATATTGTCAGAAAACATAGCAATTAGTAAAAGTAAAGAAATATTTCCACTTATCGTACTTCGTGAAGAGTACTATTTCTTAAGTTTGTGGGCAAGAAAAGTCGAACAAAAACTGAGACTATTAAATTAAAGCACTTTGACATAACAGTCTCTATTAAAGACTTTAGAGTTTAATATTACTGTTACAAAGTGACCAAAGTTATTGCATGTCACATTCACGTTCAGCATATATTGAAAAAAAATTACAATTTTATTAACAGCTGGCACGAACCTGAGGTATCACTGCAAGCTTTTCTCTCAGGTCATGAAGTCCAACTGCAGTAATATCAACGTGATCAATTAATATGGTACCTTCTGCTGGCTCGACCAATCGGAACAAAGCGAGGACTAATGACGACTTCCCAGCACCCGTCCGTCCCACTATTCCTATCTGAAAAAACGATGCATTTGAAACCCTTGATGAAACAGTGAAGAAAAAAGGAGATTACAAAGGAATCAAGGAATCCCGCTTCAGGTGCAAATGCTCTAATAAACCTTAAACTTTCGCTCCTTAAAACATTATCAGAATCCTGTTACTAGATCATGGCGAGTCTTCGGAACAGTGCACAGACCCACAGCCATGCTTTTGTTGCAGGGGCGGGTAAGTTAGTGGATCTGTAAGGGGTCTAGGGGACCTCCCAAAGTCAGGGGCGAACTCGCGCCTTGTGGGGTGGGCATGATCCGGGTCTGGGCAAAATAGACAGATTGTTTCATAACAAGGTTTGGCTTTTCAAAATGGTTCTGGACGCTGGCCTGGTTTCTTTCCAGGTCGGTTTGGTAATATTTGGTCTAGATTACCTTTTCCCCTGGAGCAACAGAGAAGGAAATGTTTCTCAGAACCAGGTCAAGGTCCTTGCGATAACGAAGGCTGTAGTTACGAAATTCAATGTGTCCCCTCGATGGCCAGTCTGCCAGTTCAGATGAATTTGAACATCTCCAGTTCGCCTAAAACAAGATAAAAGAAATGTGCATTTGCAGTATACTCATATATCAAAGCTGTATAAATGTAAAGAAACAAGGCGAGTCCTCTCTCTCTTTGATGATATACGGAATTTTACAAGTCTTTGACTCAGAATCGAAGCACAAAATCAGAACCATCAGGCTTGAAGAATTAAAGAAAGAATCCTTTGTCTAGAGTGGTGCTTGAAACCAACAAGTGTTAAATTTAGTAAGGATTGAATGTAATTCTTCATGTGTGAAAACAGAAATGTACCAAATAGCAATCTAACCTCATTTGGGAAGTTGGTGTACTGCAGAATCTTGTCAACTGATATCAGACATCTTTCAACATCGCTTTGAAGGATCACAAACCATCCTATTGTACTGTTGATCTGTTCTCAAACAGAAAGATAAACGTCCAAATTTAATGCCTGTTTTGTTATCCTGGTAGCATAAAACCATGTGGTGTCTGCATTGGTCTGTCTTTATGAAAGACGTTGATCGATACTTAATGGCTTACAGTTGTGTCTGACCGGCCTTTACTAACGCTGTTAACAACATTAATTAAGAGGCTTCCTGGTCTGACGACAATAGTATTGTTGGAGACAATCTTAAATACCGAATGAAGTTCGTGTGTCTGGTTTGTCTACAATGTCATTAGCTTGGAATCAGCGGCGCTCGTCTTCCCAAAACACGAAAGCAACAATACTTAGCTGTCAACTGTTAACTGTATGGTTTCCGTAAGAATATGTGATGTTTAAACTTATAAGCAAGAATATTCAGGTGTCAGTTTTCATGGCAGGGTTTATAGTGAATGTTGTTTGTCTTGTAAGAAAAGGAACTACCGATGCCGATTAACGGAAAACTCAAACTATTACTAGTATATTTAAATGTCTGGGACCACTTTTTTGTGCGCCAGTTTAAAATGAAATCACATCCGTTTTTAGGTGAGGGAAACGAGTAGGTATACAAAGTATCAAGTTTGCTGCTCACAGGCTGGTGGGATTAGTCAAAAGGTTTTGTGGAAGGTAACACTCATAATTGTTTTATATACCTCAGCGGAGTATGTAGTCCCAAGTCCTGTCTTTGTTGCCGATTTCGGACCTCTGAAAACGTTGTTTATCATGGCGGTACCAGTGCACAGTACATTCCCAACCCCCAGGAGTTGTACACCAAGCCATCTACAATACAATTGTACATAAAATCAAATGTATGTAAGACACCCCATATCGCAGTTATATCTTTGTTAAATTGTAATGACGATTCTACTATATTCTGCTTGTCACTGTACATTCATCATGTCATTGACCTTAGAAAGCAGTTGTTACTGAATTTGTAAGAGTTTCGTTGTTCTCACTCTCAAATCCATGCTTGTATATAGGCCGGTGGCATTAAATACAAATAAACTCGTGTCTTGTCTTTTCTTGTCTATATCGCTAAACTCCAAGGAAAACACAAGCGCTTTGGTTATGGGCTGACAGTTAAACTTTACCTTTGCATCCTCTGTCAAAAGGGTGTGTCTTTAATAAGGATTTGAAATCACTTAATTTGTCGGCTTTGCTGATAGTCCATGAAACGGAGGTCCAGAAAGGTGGACCTGCGTGTTGGAACGCCCAATCACTACATGCTTTGGAGAGGGTAAGCCTTCTCCCTGCATGAAGTCCATAACCACCAAGTCTCAGTGGCCTTGATTGTAAGTATTGCTGGGTTTTTTTGGCTGTGTTTATTATATAGTTCACTGCGTATAATATTATGGTTATAATATGACATGAGATAAGACGCTGAGGTTTGCACTAATTTGATAAAACATAGGTCATACTTAAAAAAAACAACCTGGAAAACAAACTTTGATATAGACACTATTTTGACGTCGTGCTTTAAACTTTGTCAAGAAGTTGTGAAGTGCTTAGCTGTATGTAAAGCGATAGAGAGTTGGAGCCAACATTGCTTCTCAGGCAAGCTAGCAGAGAGGAGCGTCATAACGTAAAACCTAATAAAATCTCCTCTTCCTTGATTCATAGTTGTTACACAGTTACATCAAACTCGCTGCAAATCAAAGGCAAATATTTGTTTTTTCAAAATAATGTAACAAACAATAAAAATCTTTCAGCAACAAAGCTTCCAATTATGGAACTGCACTTTGGTTGAAAATATATTCTTGTATCAGTTTTGAGACAAAGATGTCCGAACATACCTATGGCAAAGAAGTCCATAAAACATCATCCTTGTTGATGTGTCCACCTTGCTTTCCATTTCTTTCAACAATCTGTCCTGAGCTTTATAAGCTCGTATGACCTCAGTTCCCATCACGGATTCAGTGAAAAGACTCTCCACGGGGGCCTCAGCCTTCGTCTCAAGGGCGCCAAGTTGTTTGGACGTCTTTGTATGATACAACTTAAAGGTAAAAGCAAACAAACTGAACATTTTGGAATGGTTTTCCGGAGATTTCAGGGGCAATTCCTAATAAACCCTTCTTGTAAATTCCATTTTGTCACTGTACATTGGCTTTTATCACATCAATTCACATTCCTTTTACGTTCAAGGTATCCACATTGGCGTTAGATCATAGTACAACAATTTGTTTTATGTTTATATTCCTCAGAACACGTGTAACATGGATAAAGGTATTTACTAGATGACAATTACTATCCTAATTTATTTTCTCTAATATTGCATGTAGGGAGAATCACAATTGATGAAAGCAATACAAATTCCTAACACAATGATATTGATATTTATTATAATTTAAAATCCTCGACACAGCAGTGAAGCAAATTGGTCTATGGTCACGCAGAACAAGACGAACACTTGCTAAGCCAATTGTACGTTTCGTACATGTCGTTTCCCCAAAGAATTGGTCCTTCTCGGTGGGGGAGGGGGCTAAGGCCCCGAAACAGATGTGCAAAGGACCAACTCCAATTCAACGATCGCACGCTTGAAATACTAGCCCTTGTTCTTGAAAACTTAGCATTCAGTTGATCATTAAAGTAAAGATCAACTTTTTAATCTGAGCTACAACTCCCATGCATGCACGTTCAGAAAATCAACTTTAAAGTTACTTAGTCCTAAATTGCTATCTGAAAACAGGAATAGTTTCTTGCTACGCTGTGTTTGCAGTTGACAAAGTAGCTAAGATGGATTGTCACTTAGATCGCGTTGAGGAATAGGGTCAAGGACCAGCCTTGATCCATCAAGGTCATGACTGAAGTACTTAAATTCTCACCTGAATTCTGTGATAGAGAAACATAATCGGCACCAGAAGAACTGCGACATGCGGTGAACTGTAGAATATCACAACTATCGAGGCTAATACATCTGTACCACATTCATCAAGGCCTTGCAGTGCATAGGGCAAACAGTTATCAATGACATGGATGTCTCGAGTGAAACGACCAGTAATCCTTCCAATGGGCGTTGTGTCGAAGAATTCCATTGGTGACTTCAAAACACTCATAAGCATATTGTGATGAAGACGTCTAGCTGATCGCAAGATACCAACAGCCTCGCAAAATCCATTAATCAGAACCGAAACAGCTGCCAAATGATATAATATAGTTTGTTAACAAATCAGTTGGGTTTGGTTTAGAAGAGTTCTGCAACTGCTGAAACAATTAAACCATTATTTTATCACAAATCCTTAAGCTGACTCATCAAATAAGCTTATAAAACTGTGTAATGTTCACAGTTCGCAGGGCCCCTTTCTAAGCATATTCAAATGTGTAGCCAAGTTAATTACCAGAACCTTGATAATTGACGTCATTCCCATATAGATGATGGCACACAAGACTGAAAGTTCATTATTTCTGGCGGAAAGGTCATTAACTCGTCAATTACTGCATTTAATTACCAACTCACCAAGGACAAAGCCAATGAAACAGTAAACCCGAAGATATGTCATGTTAGTTGTCCACACCATATCTGTATTGTCCGTAGCATTATTCGTGACTCCAGCACTCGGGTCTTTTAAGAATGGGTCGCTTGTCCAAGATGTTAGCCAAAGGATAGAAAACGCCCAAAGCACTGTGGACAATGCGTACATAGTTCCAATACCAGTCATAGTCCAGATACCAAATGCTTTTGTGTATTCCCAGAATGCATCCCGTATTTCCTGCAACATAACATTAAAACATTGCAAGTTTTTGAAAGATAGGATACAGTAGATATTATTGGATATTATTACCACTAACGGTTGACAGCAATTGCCTTATAGCACAACACCTAGGTGCTGAACTGTTGTCAGGATGTTGCGAAGGATGCTATCATTGAACCAATTATAGCAGTGATTAATTATTAAGAAATTATATAAAATTGTACATCATGTGAATCAACATTGAAAAAACTCAGCATATAGTTGTAAGTATAAATTCATTCTCGAAATCTAGGGTATTTACGACTCGGTCAACGCGCCTACGTAAGATACCCTGGATTCACGCCTATGCTGAACGATCGTCTTTGACCAATCAGTGGGGCGTCTACAGACAGTCCAGTGATATACTTAACATTCAAGCAGGTGGAGCGTCTCTCCTAACACTCAGCTAACTAAAGCCCTTTGCGATTTTTTGGGGTTTTTTGGGTTTTTTTGTTGTTTTTTTTTGTTGTTGTTATTGTTTAACGTGACTTTCAGTCAATTATTTCGACGATATCGTCACGGTGGTTACATGGGGGCTCCCCTCTCCAGGGAATACGACAGTAACCTGGGCGGGATTCGAACTCGGAACCTTCCGGTTGCGAGTCGAGTGCGCTAACCACTACGCCAACCCCGCGCCCTTGATGTTGCTGTATGCATTTATCAAGAGTTACTTCCCTTGATAATTCCTCTCATGTAGTTATGAGATACATGTATTTCATTGGCTGTCTATATGGTCTTCCCATGCGTACAAAGCAAGTATCCTGAATAGGAGTGAAAAGAAAACATTTGAGGAATCCATGAACGGGCGGGTGGTCTAAAGGGTTTAGGGGCCCCTATAATAAGACAAAAGACATTAAGTAATACTCACTGCTTTGCTTAACTCCTCGGTGTCCTCCTCTTGAATACACGCTCCGGAGGCCGTTTTTTCTTCTGGGCAAGACAACTGGGAAGACAACTGTCTGCTAACGCCTTGTTCCGAGCTCTGGCGACCGTAGCCAAGGGTGTGTGATCCGTCGTCTCTGTAGCAAGGACATTTGTCAACTATATTTATAAAATCTTAATTCAGAGACCCTTTAAGTTTTGATACCTTTGAAATATTAAGCTTGCAAACACAAAATGCTGACGTTGTTCTGGCTGCTTCCAGTGGATGTTTTAAAGGCCCTTCAAAAATATTTGCGGATTCTATCCCAGTCAATTAACTTGTAACGCATTCAGTTATATACCTTTAATAAATGAAAATATATTTTCAAGAAACTGCATACGGTTACCTTTCTAATCCTTTCAGCTTAGTTTTGAGGTCAATTTCGAAAGTTGAATTGCTCACAGACTCCCATTCTGAAATATAAGGATGAATGAAATATGCACTCTTAAAAACAAATAGGGGATATTGGAATTTCAAGGTAAATAACCAAATAATGATTTTGTTTTGGATACAATATATTACCGAGTGCAATGCAAATAACATTACTTGCTCTACAACAGCACCAAAACGCAGCCAATGGTGCGCACGTGCTGCACGTGAAAATCCCGAACACGTGGCCGAGGTTCATATTCGAATTTGACACTTTAGAGAAAGGTCATCTACTCCCTTGTGATCGAGATTTCTGCGTCAATGCTAATGCCAATGTTAACCCGAGGCAACATGACAGATTGTGTGATGGGTATGTTATGGTGTGGGGTTGGATCACTATGACCAACCAAACCCCACTGGATGTGGTGCAAGGAAGAGTCACTGGTCAGTACTATCGGCATAACATACTGACTGCCTATGTTGTCCGGTATGCACGACGTGGGGGCGCCGTTTTGTCTTTCAGGACCACAACACCCGTGCTCACCGTGTAAGAATATTCAATAACCACCTTCAACAGCACAATATCCATAGGATCTCTGGCCAACAATGAGCACTGACATTTCCTCCATTTAAAGGACATCTTCAGCCGACATGTGCGTCAACGTGAAAGGCCACCAGCCACGCTAGATGAACTTGGCCAGGCGTTGGTGGAAGAATGGGACAGACTGCATCAAATGATCATAGGTAAACTCTTACGCACGATGCCTCAACGAATCAATGAGTGTTTAGCCAATAACAGGGGCATTACGCACTATTGACGCAAATATGTCAACTTTTAATTTCCGTTTCTTACCCATTCCTTCTTTCACGGACCATGACAACAAGATAATTTCATTTAGGTAACGAAATAAGGGATGCATTGTTTACTCAATGCCTTCTTTGTAAAGATTAAATTATTTTGGGATCAATTATTATTATCATTAGTTTGCTGTTGACCTTGCAATTTCAATATCCCCTACTTTTTTTTGAAGAGTATAGTATTGTTTTGGGTAAATCTAAATAACCTGAGTTACTTCTGTAAACAATCGTCCAACAATATGTGGTTTCTAATGTTTGGTGGCAAAACCTTCAAAGAAGGATAATGTGACGGCAGTTTGTGAAATAAATCCATAGTAAATAAAGATACATGTATAGTCTGTGCTGCTTAGGTAGCACTGACGTTGGATATAAGAAATTTAATCCATGTCACCGTCAGCAGATTTGTACAGATTGTACAGTACTAGTGTACCTTATTTTTATGTTAAAGTTGTGTTGATCTACATGTGAAATGTCCTGAGTGAAATAGTATATTCTAATTCAGATATCAGACTTTGAGAAGAAGGAAAGGTGCAGCTACCGTAATAGGAATGAAGAATCGGAGTTGATGTTCTGATATTGGAGAAACTCGTCATAAAACTGCTTCTGTTTCTTCATTCCCCGGATTGTCTGTAAACCGTTGATGGTGTCCAAGACATGAGAATACACAGGACGTCTACCTTAAAATAGTATCAAATATCAGGCTATATATCCGATGACCGCATATCGTCGTTCATGTTCAACAGATCTAGTTCAAAGTACGCACATTATACACATGTAGTTTCAATTTTAACACTTACCTCATCCGCACTGGTCTGCCCATACATGGAAACTCCTCTTCATCATATTATGATGATCCATATTTTACAAGCTCGTTCACTGATATAAAACTGCCTTTCACTGAGAGACTTGTTTTGGTTTCCATCCCATGTCTCTATTTACAGCTGCGTTAGAAGTATATCCCGCAACACCCAGAAAATAACTTGCCTGTTGTGTACATGATTTGGGGCGGAGAGTTATGGTTAAGGAGTGAGGGAGGCGTAATTTCTAATGAGGTTCCGAGAGTTATAATCTCGTAGTTTCACAAAAACAGTATGTACATGTACACCATTTGGCAATATACATATCGACAATATACATGATCGTATCTCTCTAATCGAAGATGAACTAGACAAGCTTGAGTCTTTTAGCAGACGCGACATCATCATTCACGGTGTACCGGAATTTCAAGGTGAAAAGTCGATGGCGTCGAAGGAAAATATTCTGAAAGTTCTAATCGAAAATGCGACGTTTAAAACGTGCACACCGTCTGAGGAAGAAACGTCCTATGACTGATAGGCCACGTCCTGTTACAGTGAAGCTTTATCTGTCAGACGACAAGGTCCGAATCTTGAAAGCAAGGCCCTCCTTTAAAGAACCTAAAGGGTGGTGTCCACTAATGCCTACACTGACAAATGCCTACAGTGAAGATTACGCAATGTCATGCACCACTGATTTTTATAGAACAGAACAGATTTTTATTTTC
>JAUELE010234262.1:0-11831 GCA_031471655.1 Diodora aspera
CCCTCAAATGTGGGCTTGGCCTGGGGTCAGTGTCCAATATGAGCATTTTCATTTTCAGACCAGATCTCTGGAAGTGTAAAAACACTTTCTAGTTTATTCTGATTTCGCTCTTGACTTCAGGCGCTTTAAAATAAATCTCTAAACCATCCTCTTATTATTAATATTCTTGAGTTGCTTGACCCACTGACCTCTAATGTTGTCTTCTGTTGGTTGCCAAGCCTGGTCGGTATATCAGATAATAAAAGGACAGATGTAGAAGCTAAGTCAGCCCTTGGAAAACAAATAACATCTTTTCCGATTCCTCATAAAAGTGGGTCATGCATATGTCGTTTAGGTCATACACGTTACGCACAGGAATGTCTTTCAACGCTTTTGTATTTAATTACGGTTAAGCATATTTTACAAGATTGTATTTGTTTTGCTCCTACAAGGAATACTTTCTATTTTGCATTTAGCCTTTCAGAGGTTTTCAAGCAAAATTCACAACCACCTTATTGTAGCCTTTTTGAGAGACATTGGACTTTTAAATAAACTGTGATGTATCCTCTCAGAAATTATTTTGACTTTTAGTTGATCTTAAGTAGTTTTTATTCCTTGCCTATGTTAATGTCCTTCGTAGACATGTATTATCTAGCCTTTTGCTATTTGATATACACACAGGATTACCGTCGCGCTATGGCTAAAATATTGTCCACAGCGACGTTATACATCATTTCACTCACTCTAAACATTATTACTGGAACACACTGCATTTCCTTATCCCACAGATCTTGCAAAACAGTATGGTTATACAGATGCTGGAAGTGTTTTGCAGACTAGACTACTGGACAACAAAAACTCTGCTCACAAGCAACAAATGGAATGTGCGCGATCCTATAAAATATACGATGTCCCTATGACAATTGCATTTACACGAACAAGACCAAAGAGTCATTTTCGTTACTTAAACACCTTCAGTGAACTAGTTGCCATCTTTCAGTTCATAACAGTAATCCATCTTCAATTGCAGAATGAATACAATATTAGATTTCGACATGACTGGGGAAATAATGCCAAATTGTTTACAAACATGAATTGCAAAAATACATAATCTTTGCCTTTTGTTACATCAACTTAGAAATGTCAAGTGGTAATGACATATTCGTGAAAAATTCGTTGATCTCATATCTTACCATCACTAGTGACTAGATCTACATCACGAGTTTGTGAGGTTACGTTAACAGTAGATCTCGGCATCACCAGTTTGTAACCTCATCACACCAATACTTTATATTCAAACATCACTATTGTATCACCATACGTCATCAACACATCACGTCTTTGTGAGCAGTATTAGGACTTGGAATGGAAATCCATCTACAACAATTGGAAAGCCATGAAGCTCGGCACAATTTGTCCCTTGAGTTACTCCTGACATTAAAATGACATGTTTACAGTTGCATTTCCAATACCGAACAAAAAGTTAAAAAACGTTCAAGTCGGTCTGAATAAAACATTGATACATCAGTTAAATAACGGCGAAATCCTAATTAAAATAATGGACGGTTAACTACATTTTATTCGCCGCAAAGGTCACTTACTCGAACTCCAGAATTAATTCTATAAGTTTTCCATTTTGGTGACGTCTTTGTTTTATGGGTATTAGCTAAAACGGTGACAAACCAAATTTGGCGAAAACTGACGGACAATTCAATGTAATGATCGATGGATATATATATATCTTTTGTTGTCACCAATGTTTTCAAAAAGAGTCACCGTTTCGACCAAATATCTATCCCCGTTTCATCTAATTGTGACCGTTTCGTTCAATCGCATGTCATCGTTATGGCGTATCACCGTTTTATTCAATTTCATATTTGCTTACATTCCTACAAATGCAATGCGCAATCTATTTTTAGCGTTAGACGAAGACGGAAACTCCTTAAGCTTTTTCTTTATCGCCTCAATTAGTGTAAATTCTTTGCGTAAAAAATCGGAAAAAAATACAGCTCGATATTATATTACTAGATGAACAGAAAGACAAGCTCTGAACATAGATTGGCGTACCTGCATCTCTGATCATGTTCTTGTAATGCTCTTGGCAACCAATATGTTTTAATGACTGTACACCAGAATGTTCTTGATGGCTTTCACAATTACACATAGAGGTAGATAAAACTGGTAGCTCCTCATTGCAGAGAAATTAAAACATTATTACAAACCGCCTCCAATTTTGATAAAATACAATCATTTTACTCGCTGTTGGTGCGAATCCGAGCAGGGTTCAGTGTATAAACACTGACTGATTTCTGTAATACCCTTTCTTTTATTGCACAGTACTAGTATTAATTTTATTTCGGTAACAGTCCATTTTATTACAATTTGTTCGTTTGATTGCATTTAACTTCATCTTTGTACATCTAATTTCATTACACCCTTTTCTAGAAATTGGTTACCTTAGTTTCGATAAATTTGCAATGACAACAAATAATGTGATGAGTTGTGTTGATTTATTGTGAGCTGAAAAACTATGAATGTGTCATTAATCTCTGTTGGTTAATGGTGCGGATTAACACGGTCACATTCCTGGGATGCTCTTGTATTATCATGTCTAGCAACTCTTGAACAGTACGACCTAGTCCCAATATGAATAGATGTCTTGCAGCCAAGCCAGAGTCGTTATCAGGCAATGTTAAGTAGAGACACAATACAAGCATAAACACATTACACTTTCTATGAAGTTCACAAACACGTATACTCATTTTAAATCAATGGAATGATAATATATATTAAACATTTAAGATGGCATTCAAAGATTAGATAACACATGTACATATCCAGTTCGAAAACGGCAAGCAATACAAGTCTGTAAGTATGACACGCAGCACACACTAGGAGGACAGTGAAGACTACTTGCTTAAGTCAGTTATCATTTAACGTCCAGCAGCAATCTTCACCCAACTAAAGGTGAAACAAATTCAACGCAGGTCTCTAAGCATAATACGCACAAGAGTCACGGTTATTAACACACCTAAGAATACCGTAAAGGTTACGTGAGAAAGTTATTTATCATTAAACGTTCAACAGCAATCTCATTAACAATTCCAAACCCGCCAATGGACTGTGAAGGAATGCTAATCAGTTACACATGTATGAATACGATCTGCCAAAGGCAAACAGCCGTGTCGGTATAAGGACTGATGGCATCCTGATGTTTAGCCAGAACTAGCGAACATACATAAACTGTCCTGTCTTTTGATCAAACAGACCCACATAACTATTTTCCAAAGCACAAACAATAAAGCAATGTCTTAGCACAGCCATTCTCAAACTGGTCATGAAGAGATTGCTTCGAAAGTTCTATTTCTTGGCAAAATTGTCTATATCTATTAACCTTTAGACATACATTCGAATGACTTAGTGTGGAGACATGACTTTCCTGTGAAACATCGTTTAAGGTTTTGTGGTGACTTGCTTCTCTGAAATAGAATCTTCCAATATCCATCTTTGATGAAACCTCATCTTGCTGTCGAATGATAATTTCATTGTAATTTTATCGCGAATAGAAATTTTGCGATTCTGTAATTTTTTAAATAGTTAGTTATTATTAATTTACAAAATAGGAAAGTATCACAGCCAACAAAAATATTCCATTCGACATAATTATTCAGAATGACAATGGCAATTTACAGAGGTGTTCGATTTTAGAAAAAAGATGGAGTGAGTTAAATGTTTCGTATTATTCGTTTTTCTTGGGGGATTGGGAGGGGTGTCGCACTTTTAGGTAACGTGAAATGATTAAAAAGAAAGCTATTTCAAGGTTCGGACTCCTGTGTGCAGTGTCCTTCTGGACCTCTGCCAGTGAACGTGCACCACTAGAGCCATGTTTTATAAGTGTGTCGTCACCGTATGGCACTTCTATATTTACACAAAGAGATGAATGAAGAGTGACACATTCGATCAAACAGAACATCCGGTCTCAGTAAAGTAAGAATAACATCATCTCATTTTGTTTGGGTTTGATGTCCCGTGAATAAAGATTTCGCGATTTTGTCTTTTTTAAATGGTAAATGAATCTGCAAACTTTCACAGCTGACAAAAACATTCCATTCCACATATTCACAATGGCAATGCAACAGTGGTATTTGCTTTTAGAAAAAAAGATTGGGTGAGTTAAATCTTTCGGTATTATTCGTTTTCTTGGAGGATTGGAACGGGTGAAAGGGGTAACGCGCTGGAAACGTTTCAGAGTCAATGTCTTGGCACGTTGGTCAAAGGATTAGGACTCGTGTGAGCAGTTTGTTTCTGGAGCTCTGCCAGTGAGCTCCACCGTATGACACTTCTATATTTACACAAAGAAATGATACCTCCACGTTCGGTCAAACAGAACATCCGGTCTCAGTAAAGTAAGAATAACACCATCTCATTCAGTTTGGCTTCAGTGTCAGTCTAAAAACGCCGACCTTCCAAACACATCATTCCTCGATCACAAGATGTTACTGATCTACACATTTGAGTGAGGAGTAATGTCTTATGAAGCAGCTGCAATAAAGTAAATCACATTGACAAGGATGGTAAGGATGAGAAAAATTCCAAAAGCCACCTTATTGGATTTGGCTACGTCATCCCGTAATGAAGGACCATCAATGTTGATGGACTGTTTGCATATACATCCCGGCACAACTGTCCCTTTCTGAAGACAGTTTTGGAGAACTGTGATATAGATAACTGTGAGACACGTGAGTGTGCTGAGAAACACCAGCGTCACAAGGTAGACCGTAAAGAAGCAGACATAGTCGGAGTTCTCGGGAAGGTAGGAGCTGATGAGATTGAGGTACATTGCATAGGACAATAGAACTGAAATACACAGACTCAACCTGTCTCCATTGTCCTCGGGCAGCACAAAGGCGAATGTGTTGAGAATGGACAGGAACACAACAGGCAGGATACTGTTCAGGAGGTAAAAGAAAACTCGTCTCTTCAAGGTCAATGTCACTCTAACAGCTTCTTGTTTTGTGCCATAAGCCGTCAAGACTTTTTCACTCAAAGAAGACCTGAATAGTGAAAATTCTCCATTTTCATTAAATGCCTCTTCATTAACATCATTGGTTTGAATGGTAAGAAATTCACCGCTGACAATGCCATAGAAAGGTGCTAAATCGATAGAACATTCCTGTGTGTCAAATGGAAACTTTTGAACATTTACTTTGCACTGGGTGTCAAGCCTTCCTGCAAACGAGTAGCTCACTACTCCAGAAGGAAGCAGAGTTACTCCATCATCTTCACTGAAAGCATACCTCTGGTGGGTGACCGAATTTAGAATCCGAACTGCTGGTATCCACACATCTGCAACACTAAGATATAATAAATCAGGGACGTCGCCAGTAGGGTTCCAAGTCAGAATCATGTCCATCCAAGTTAAGATAATAAATGCTGTGACACTCAAAACTTCTTGTTTCTCGTCCAGCGCTAGAATGGAGGTCAGTCCAACTGATAATCCAATGGTTGTGTTTGTATTTCTGTGTAACACTGGTCGTAGATTGGGATCGTAGTGGTTTGTCAAGTTCTTCAGAAATTCTCGATCATGGTAGGAAACTGAAAACGTTTGAACAAAATTGAAAAATACAACGGAAAAAGCCACAAAAACCACCAGACTCATTGTAACGATCTAAGAGCACACTGACAATTCTGCTCTGTCTCCTTCGTTCTGCTGCCTTCCCCAACGTACCAAATCCGAACAGCAAATGTTACGAATTGAAACAAATCACGATGACAGTGTGTGCATTACTTACACATCAGTAGACTCTCAACATACACACATCTGTGCAAACACGAACGTCTGTTCGAGTGATCTTTAAAGTCCCAGCCAGTTAAACAGTGTTCCCAGTGCTTCTCTGCATGAAATTACCAAGAGCACGTTTTTTCTACAGACTCCTCACCGATCGTACTCTAACCAGCGCCGTCCGTTCAGTGTTCCAAATTCACAGTGCCAGCTTCTGTTTCCTCAGTAGGAGGCTTGCCTGTCAGACTGTGTTCACATATGTCTGCTGCAGTATTTAAACAACGATGAAGGTCAAAAATAGATTCCAACGTAGATCAGAAACAACCAGTCGAAGAGCGCAATGTATATTTCTTTACACAATTCGAGTGCGTCCGTGGCATCGTATGGAGTCATCCATACATCATTAATATGTGTGAACGCACAGATCATAATTCAAGTTGTAAACACCCTAGGGAATGAACTTACTTGTAAACAATGGAAACGTTGAGAGCATCGGATAATGATTTTGTATAATTTAATTCCTCTCATCTGGTTTGCCCTGTTCTGATTGACGTGCGAGTTTTCAATCAATAACGCTGAATACAATATACATATATCTGGAGGACTTAGTGCTCTGCAACCAACATGAAAACCAGTCAACATTAATTATATTTCACGTCCTCCTTTTCGTAAGGAATTTGTTCAGGTAATGCCCATCAGTATAATACCTGTATCGTAAACAGCAGTGATTTAATTTGTTTCATGCTTTGTAGGTTGTTTTAACAATGACCAAGCGGTGGACCTGTGCACTGATTTAGAATGTCATTCATAGCCTGATTTTGAAAGAATGCAGAAGTTTGCCTCAAAATAACAAAGTACAAACAAGAACCAAAAATAAAAATAAAACTGACAATAGACAACAGCAAAAGGAACCATGAAATCAAAAACAAGTACGGACTAGATTCCCAAGTTTATCTTTAAGACAGTGGTTCCCATACGTTTTAGCGGACATCATGGGCGCAGAATTGTTTTGGCTTGGCGAGCATCAGATCGGAAACATCAACCATCTCGTGACCCTTACATTGTGTCGCAATCAGGAGTTTGGGAAGTACTGGTTCAGGAAATGTAATTGAGTTGAGTTGAAATGATGTTTTACGTTGCAAGGCCAATATTTCAGCGATAACGCAACGTGATATGCAAGGTGCACATCGAGCGAAAAGATAGTTCACAAAAGGAGATCAATAGAAAGGAAAGTGAATCAAAAGATCCCCATTTAGTCGCCTTGTACGACAAACATTGGGTCACGGAGACCCTAGTGTAGCTAAGTGACACCACGTCACTCCCACGGGGTTAGGCAATTAAGTTGAATCTGTCATGTCTGCTTCTTCGATTGAACAATTGAATTGACAAAGTTGGAAACGTTGACAAAGTCAAATCTACTCATTCAGTGATTAGTGCTAAAGATTGTTTTTAAGTTATTCTCGTTGAGTGAAAATCAGAATATAAGAGAAATTTGCACTGCCGTTTTGTACAGGATCAAACTGAAGAGTGACTTTCATTCTCTGTTGAACAATGGGTATATGTTTTCGTTGTTTCATGGTTTCGTCGCTATTTTTTAGGAAGGTTTGTAACTTTCATTTTTCCGACTGACCTTGACCTTCTGTCCTGTTAAACAAGAACAGGATCATCTGGTTGTATCCCTTATTAGTTATGTTTGTCAGAAACTCGAAATTTCATATGCAATGTAAAAGTCCCGCTGATTTACACAGATTATGCAGAATATCTAACATTATGAGGTTTCATTGATATTCGTGGATTGTTTTACATCAGTTTCGAGTTACATTATTTGGACAATTAGCTTCATATGTCATCTTTTAGTGTTCCCAGGAAGCTTGTTCTCAAGGTGAGGGTAAGACGGCTCGAGGGTACTGGCTGGCTCGAGGTGGACTGTGAAAAAAAAATGCAAATCGAGTGAAAGTGACTATAAAGTGAATGTGGCTGCAGTGTCTACACATTCTGGATGGTTCAACATTAACTCACCCCATTAACGCTGGTTGTGTATGTACTCCTTTATCCCATCATTACAGTGTACGTTGTTGGACAAACACTGTCCTTGTTTTGGGTTCTGAAGGGATGTGAACTTATGTCAATGCCTTTATCATAGACATATTTACTCTGTCAGTTAGAAACTCGGGTTTCCGCCTAAATTGTATCATGTAATACGAATGGAACTATGAATTGAAACCAAACTTTTTATGAACAAATATTAATTGTTATAACCCAGAGCAAGCTGTTGATTTCTAGCGGAATGCACAGATTCATCCTGTCTCAATATCTTCGAACAGCACAAAGGCGAAGGTGTTGAGAATGGACAGGAACACAACAGGCAGGGTGATGTTTACGATACGGCCGAACCATTACCTTCCGGCCACCTATAGCCATATACTCCTCGCTGACCTTGCCATATAAGGGTCGAAAGTTGATGCCACACACTTGAGTGTAAAATAGGAGCGTATGAACGTCGAGTTTAAACTGTGTTCAACATTCCTTAGAAGCGTAGGTTACTTTCCCAGACGAAAGAACAGTTACTCCACTACCTTCCGGCGGAAGACCGAATTCAAAATCCGAATTATTGGTGACCACACATCAACCACTCAAAGATACAAATCATAGCGGGATGGCGCAGTGGTTAGCGCGTCGGCCCAGCAACCTGCCAGCCTTGGCGGTTGTGGTTCGAACCCCATCCAGGCACCTCTCTTTCAGCCCAGACACCACGATAATGTGGCTGAAAGATTGTCTTAAACCCCAAATCACTCACTCACTCACCCACCCAAATAATCGGGTATGTCTTTTGGTGTAGTTTCAAGTCAGAATGATAGTTCTCCAAGTCTTTAAGAGAATAAATATTGTGACCATCAACACGTCATGCTTCTCATCTAATGCTGGAATGGATGTCAAGCCTACATTAATAATATCTTCAAATGAAAAATATGTTATACATCATCCACCCTTATTTTCTGTTTATCATGCAATTATATTTGTTTGAACAAGAACAAAGTGTCCTTATTTATGTTTTTGTACAGTAACAATATTTGTTTTATATAACGTAAAGAACACCTGCATGTGCACATAAATGTTTGTTTGGACTTTTTGAAATTTGATAATTGGGTATTAAAGGCAAACACTCTCTGAATGAGAAGGAAAGACAAATATCACGTACTTCAGCTGAAGTCATGAACACAATAATTGAAGGAAGCTAAATCATTTATTTGGTAACTTTCTAAATTATTGTTTTTTTTATAGAAAAGACAGTCAGTCCAGCAGCTACATGTACAGTCCGTAAAAGTTCCCGCAAACCTGACAACAGCTTGCCGGGACAGTGTGTTCCCATTTCTCTTCGCTGTACATTTTAGGTAAAGAAATGATGAAATTTGCACAGGTGAAATGGGAATTGAACTAAGGCGAAATGGAAATCTTGATCCAATAAATAAGTACAAACCAATAAAGAGGTGTGCTTGTCTTCAGACATTATGAGACATTTCTGCCTTCAGAAAAATCAAATGATTAACATTAAATAGCCGTTAATAGAAAACTTAACTTATGGATTTCCACTTCTTTACTTATAGAAATGCATACGCTAAGTTTTCTATTAATGTCCAGAACACTTCTAAAATGCCACTGAAAGATATTAAAAAACCGCCTTGGCACTGACGAATGAATGAAATTCCCGATGGAATCTTCAAGATCGATTATTACGAAAGTATTGAAAATTTAAAAATATAATACTTCAATGTTTAATCTTCAATCACTTCTGATGTGTCCGGACATAGACCAAATACGGGTATCGAGTCACTAAAATGATGTTGACAAAAACGGTGTATTTTTGTTTCTGCACATGTATATAATTTATTATGAATGAGTTTTGTAGGCCACAGTCCCAAATGATACAGCATTGTCTGAAGTGAATGACTATTTTCTCCCAGCAGACATGAACACTAAATGATGACAGATCTCTTAATAAGGAATATTTTGTTGTAGACATAAGAATAACAAATTTATGGATGGAGGGTTCTATGTCCACTTACAATTTCAAAATGAATATTATCATATTGCCATTTTTCAGCTGCAGACATTTGAAAACAACGACTTGTTTTGTTTGAATGTACATTAAGAGACCAAGTTTTGCATCAGCGTTTTTACCTGTTAATTTGTTGCAAACCAATTACAGATTATAAAAGAGAACCACGTCGTCCGCAAAAAGTAACCGAAATACTTCACACAGATCAGGAAAAAGATGAACACCATTTGTACAAGTAGATGTGATATCACATGCACGTTCGTTTATAAAAAAAAGGAAAATAAAAAAAGGACTGAGAATACAACCTTCTCGCACTCTAGGTGGACAGTCAAAAGGATTTGTGAACATGTTGTTTCGCAAGTGCCAACATTTGAATACAACGCTTTTAAATCTTTATCCATTTTCCAATTAAGACCATGTTTATTAAATAAACACCTTTACCTATGTCAATGTACAGAATCAAAAGCCTTTGCAAAATCAACAAAGCATGCATAGAACTTACCACCTTTCTTCGATAAATACTTATTGATCACAGCTTGAAGAGTGAAAATATTGTCAACACATGAATAACCCTTTCTAAAACCTGCCTGTTCCTTTTTAGTCTTATCTAAACAGTCCGACCAGAACACAATATGCTGGTATACAGTTTGCCTGTAGTGCTTAGAAGGGAGATATCATGGTAGTTTTCATGATGGTTTACATCACCTTTCTTGTGAACAGGTACAATGATTGACATAGATCAGTCAGAGGGGAAATCACCCTCATCATAAATAGTATTAAATATTACTTCCAGGTAAGGAATAATACTACTTACTTGACACCTTGACACTAATTACAATATCTAGACAAGCAGCTGTGTTGCATTTAAGTTGATTGATTCTTGCTTGTATTCCCTCTCTACTAAAGGGGCACTGAATATTTCATATGTTGTGCACTACTACAGGCGTCAGGTTGCGGATTGAGATACAAATCTTCCAGCAATGGGGTGACCTGATCTGAATGTTCAGCAGCAAGCGCATTATAAATACCTTTAAAATAGTCAAACCAGGACTCTGGGGATACATTATTCTGTTGGCTGGTTTTGTGTAACAAACGTTTCATCTTCTGCCTAATTCCCTCGGGTTTTCTACACTGTCACGGAATTTTATGTTATTGATTGCTTTCAAACTGGCTCTCAGTTTACATAATTTACTATGTAAAAAGGCTGTATGAATAGGACTTACTTGTAAGAATTTGCCTTGAGACTAGACCACCTGTTTCTGCTGTTTTATCCTGAACAATGAACTGAGCAATGAATTTAGCTTGTTCTTCCAGGATTTAAATATCTCATGATTGTGCGAGACTTAACAGTTTGTGTGAGAGAATTGAGCTTTACTTAATGAACGCGTGTACTATAAACAATTTCTTTATCGCGTGTCTTCTGCATGAAAGCTTTGACGTGTAGGAATATATTTTGACAAATGTAAACAACATGTTTGCAAAAATTAAACATTGCCAATTGACAATATAGATAGTTTAGTGAACGCGACATAATTTTGGTTTTGTCAGAAATCTGGTTTAGGATGAATACCTGGAATCCGAAAGCAATATTACAATTACCCGGTGTTTTCTATATTACTAACGTCTTTGCACGTGCTTCTTAACAACTTAGACATGAATAGATGGCTTCCATTGTTGACTACTTTCAAATTGGAAATGTGCCAGAGTGAATGCCCCTGTCATCAGTCTTTTTATTGCTAAAGAATTGCAAATAGTTGGAAAATACTTTTAATGTACGTATATTAGTCAAGAAACATCTGTGATAATTACTGTTCAGAGAGTTGTGATAAGATAAATCAATGTCACGTAATTTACACTGTAAATTCATGGTACCCATGTTTATACGCATTGTACGAAGTTATTACGTGACTGTCATTGCTGAAATTATGGCAATAGCTCATTCTAAGGTTGTACTTTCTGAAAATATAGATAGTGTTTGGATTATCATTAATTGTTTTTTCTTCAATTTCTGTT
>JAUELE010234273.1:0-11393 GCA_031471655.1 Diodora aspera
CTAGGAAAGGTCAAGGTCGATGCAAAGGGCAAGGTCGATGGGGTGAGGTCACATATAGTACCCAGCCGGTGGCAGTGATGCTTGCTAGAGCTATGCCACTGTGAGGAGTTTGCTCATCCACATGTGGATATGGAAGACATTTGGGTAAGACCGGACTCAGTCTAGAGCAAGCGCATGCAAGAAGAAAACATACTTTGGACACTTCTTTCAAGAAAAAAAAAACTCTGAATTGTTGTTACCTTTAAGCTCATTACAAAATCAACAGATGTTTTTGACTGCACAGCAATACATTTGTCAGAGTGCCAGATTCATCTAATTGTCTTTTTCTACACTAATCGTTTCTTTTTCTATCACTGTACTTGTTGTTTTTCATATCATGTCATATTCATAATGTAGGAGAGAGCTTACTAAGTTGTATTCACTTGCGCCCAATCCTTTTCAGTTTGTGAATAAAATCTGTTTAACTCAAGGGTACATAAAGCAAACCGTTGGAGAATCACTGTCAAAGCGAGTTCTGTCCAAACTTATAGTCAAGCAACCAGAGCAGAATTTCTGCTCTTCAAAACATTTAACGCGGTTTAAAAAGCGACGAGAAACAAACATCACACTGCTTAATATCGAGTTACGCATTCGCCCTATTAAAGTCAGTTAAAAAGAGGGGGCCATATCAGACGTTCAGGCGAAACAATCCTTTTTTACTAGCCGAATTTAGTACGAACTTTGCGGCACCAAACTCGTAACAACGGTCGTGAAAAGTTTTGAAACAAGATTTTGTCTGTTTTTGTTCTCAGTTTTCTTGATTATGCTGAACATTGTTAGCAACGTAATCATACATGCGGCCGAAAAATAAAGATGACGATTTGGCATGATTACCTTTCCTATATTTTCACAGGATCCTCCTAAGTGCCCATACCAGTGTTTTGAGATAATGAGGGTTTCTACTTGGTCAGCAACGGTTTTTCTCTTCGCTTCAACACATGTCACAGGACAAAGTTGCATGGATTGGTTTTAAGCTGGCCTCACACACTGCGATGTTTCCAACGCTTTTATGTAACACGTTGAGAATCGTGTCGTGTCGTATCGTAGCCGGCCTCACACACTACGATTTTTCCTGCGATACGACACGAGCTGATATCATGGATAAGTGGGTCGTATCTTAAGTCGGCCTCACACGCTACAATTGTGTACGATATGATGCGACATGATTCTTTGCGACGGGATAATTTTGAGCATGTTCAAAACCCTACGATACGACGTACAACTTAGGCTCATTGAATCGTGTCGCATCGCATAGTAAACCCTTTCATACGGCATGATGATGGTCGATTCCACCCAGCAGCAATTTCGTGTCGTGGATTATCGCACTTTCGTGTCTGATCAAATCGTGTCTTGTCGTCTTCTAAAACATCTCTCACGACACGATTATGACCGATTCTCTACGAATGTCTTGGCGTGTCGTAGATCATCGCGACACCGCCTATCTTAAAACATCTCACACAAGACGATTATGACCAGTTCCATCAGAAAATCTGGTCGTATCGAAGATTATCATGGCATCATATAAAATCGTAGGAAAAATCGCAGCGTGTGAGACCAGCTTTTACCAAGAACTAGAACAGTATCATAAGACTTATAGTGTGTTTGGGTACTTTTATCGCTTAGAACTACCTTGCACTCTTGGGTCGACATGCAGTCGGGATTCAGCCCACGCCATCCAAGCTTTACAAGTATAGAAAAAGTCTTGTACCTTCATGAACAGTGTACAAAGAGACGGTAAATAGACAAGAATTGACTGACATGTTACAAATCCGCAATTTGCTCACAGGAAACGGTGTTTTTAGATTTGCGGCTTGACACGACATATCCTGATTTGACCCTCAACACAAGGACCAGTCTTATTTTAACACTGTATCGTTGTTTCCCTTTCAAAATGCGTCAAGTCAAACACACCGCTGTCAAGGTGTATTTCACCAATGCGTATCACGTTACGACTGTCGTCGTCCCCCACCTGTGGTAACATTACGCCGTGGCTGGAGACACTTTATCAGATGGCGCTGTTTAGTCCAAAAGCTTTTCCTCCAGAGTCGAGGAGGTAGACACGTAGGTGCAGATTCACCTGGTCACCATGGCAACCAGGTGAGATTAATTAGGGACCAAAATCTATTCAATACTTACAGCTGTTATTTTCTTTAAATTTAAAAGTGTACAGATAGAGGGTACGTGTTTGTTTGAAAACGCCGAAGTGATAAGTGTAAACACGAACAAAGTAGAATATAACTGGTTCGTATCTGCCATAATGAGCGCCGCAATAATGTCTGGAAGACGAAAATGCATCTTTTGTCAACGTTAAAATCTGTTTTTGACAATATACATTAAATCTGTGCAGAAGTTAATACACAGTTATCAGAACTAAAAAGTACAATGCAGTCATAATCAGTGATGATAAAACGGAAACTATAGGAGTAAATGAACTGCTGAAACACCTTCAGCGAGGACTTGATAATAGGACATTGTTTTTCTTTTATGTAAGTGTAGCGGGTCGACGTCACTGCAATCGGTCCTTTCTCGATTTACCATGTGCCTAGAAAAGCGCTACAGTATACCAGTGAACTTAAAAATTTGTACGAAACGTTCCACATAAAACGGATTGTTTTTGGACAAAACAACGCCCGAACGATGAGTATTGTACTGATGAGTATGAGTATCTATCGAGAAGCAAAACATTGATAACTAGTGGGATGGGTGACCGCTTCACGCTCTCTTGTTGTAATCCAACCTTCCACTCATATACGACCCATGTCAATGATACCAAATTTGGACAAGAGATTGCTTAATTTTTATTTTTTTTATTTTTTAAATATTATTTGTTGACAGAATCCCTCAGATAAGCCTCAGGGAACATTAGTCGAATAATGAGCCCCAAAAGTTAAGAAACAAGATTCTGTTTCTTTTGGACAAGAAAAGACAGGTACACCATTCACACACCATTAATCTATAAAAAGTTATAGCAGTCATCTTAATATGCATGGTAAGAATGTTATACTACATGGTTGCTTAAACGTTGCTTCAGTCCATGCAAGCAGCTGGCATTCAGTATCACAATCAAATTGTGTTAAACAAACCTTGCTAGGGGGTTGCTTGAGAAGTATCAAATGAAACGGATGGCTTATTGTGCTAGTGACCGAGGCAATGATGTGAATCACTTGGAACATGCGCAATGTACAGACTGTGCAGTGTTTCCGTTTACTGAAAATGACCAGTCCTAGACCGAAACATATCTGTGAACCGGTAAAACTGACCGGCTGAATCAGTACTGATGAATCACATACTTTTACTGCACACAGTTACGTCAGAAACTTCGCAAATGAACAAGTAAACAACTTGTGTTTGTTTTGGTTTTCAGAAGTACACGCCCATATAAGTGGAGGGGTTATTTATTTCCTGTTTCCTTTCTGTTTTAGCAACCGTTGATCCTAGTGATACGTACTCGACATTTCTTTTATTTTCTGGGACCGAAAATAAATTTTCAGGGTCCTATAAATTTGTACCCCCTCAGGCGTTCGCTAATTTGTAGCCCAACACAAAAAACTGATTGTGGAGATTTAAATGTCATATTATCTGTCACACCTATTAGACCAATTGTAGACCAACGTTGAGCTTGGTGGATACAGACTGTATTGAACTACAGAGCATGTTCTTCCACTTCTGTGTTAATTACAAACACCGTTTATAAATATATATTGTAAAGTAATATTATACATGTAATAATATTACTGTCCTTTCTCTTTTCTCCTAGACACCGTAGAGCACCCGGGTATTAATTTGGAAAGAATAGGGCCCCGTTAACAATGCTTGTCGTCCATGATGACAACATGAAGCCGACCTCACACGCTGCGAGTTTTTTAATTTGACACAATGCCAATATACTACATGTATACGATTGTAGGATGGAATCGGTTATTACCGTGCCGTGAGAGATGCTTCACAATGTGCAACCCCATACGCTTCAACATGACACAATGGCGCGATAATCTACGACACGACAAGGCTGTCGGAAGGAATCGGTCATAATCGTGTCGTGTGGGAGGTTTTACGATACGATTTTTGCAAGACTTGTCGGGTACGTTGTAGGGTTTTGAACATGCTCAAAATAATCGTGTCGTAAAGAATCGTGTTGTATCGTAGCGTGTCGTATCGCAGGAAAAGTTGTAGCGTGTGAGGTCGGCTTAGATACGATACGACACGATTCTCAACGACATTTCGGCTTTCAATTTTTTGTTTACAGATCTCTGTCGACCTCTTTTTGTACTGTTCCCTCCTACGGTCTGCCTCTTGCATAACATGTTGCATTATTTATGCGGATCCACGCGTCTGTTATCCGTAACAGGAAGAAACCTGACCAATAGGGCCTATACACACTGTTGGTTCGGCAACTATCTAATTTCAGAAGCACTTATACTCTCTTACGTCAACTACAGAACCGAGTCGTTCAAGACGTATATCCAGGTCAGAAACTCGGCCTATGTAACCCCATGCGTGTCTTGTAGCCTGAGCTTCTCTACCTCATTTTGAGTCGTCTTCTCCATCGAGTTGTCTCCCTCCTACGACATTATTTTGTGAAGAACCGTATGTGGCGTACACTTTATTTAAAGTTTTATTTAAGTTACGATTGCAGTAACGAGGCTACGACTGCGTAAGTGGCTGCGGTCCGCTTGAACCGAACAAACCGTAAATCCATTGAGTGATTCCATTAACGCGGCTGCAATTGCGGATGCCGCTGCGACTTCTCATGCGGTAAGTTTCAATCGGCCCTGGGAGTGATTCGTGCGTCTTGGCCGCGGGAAGTGGGAATCCCCGAAAATTTTATTTGTAATCTTAATTTTTGTCGTTAATTGATATAATTGTGGACAAACAGAGCAATGATGATTTCACTTTACTTCCACAAAGAATTTGATGTTTATTCTTGCTTCAATTTTAATAGAATTCATGTTACGAGATTCTTTTCAATCTGATGTTCCTTCCTTTCCACTACCTCAAATTAGTTCGTATTCATACATGTCATAATATGCTAGTTGGGGTCTATTTTGTTGCAAAGAGAATTAAATTCTTTGCATAGTTTCTTCATAATAATAATTTTCTCCGGACTTTTTAGGACCCTTCGAAACTTACCGCATGAGAAGCCGCGTAAAAAAACGCATTAATGGAATCACTCAAATCATATCCGCAGCCGTATCCGCAGCCGCAGCCGCATTAATTGAATCTTAGCTTTATAACTTCCTCACACGTTGACATAACTTAGATCTATACGTTTTTTGAGCCGTATACTGTGGTGCTCTTGCTTGCTGGACCGGGGTTTCTATACCCAGTCTAAGAGAGCTCGTAACTGAATATAGCTACTATATGCAAGCATACTTGTCGAAGCAATGTGTAAAGTGTTTTGCGCGTTTTTGTCGACCGATTCAGCGGCATATCGCACTTCATACAATGATGTGTGTGTCCTGACGGCCGTCTGCCGCTTTCACAGAACAGATGTTAGGATTTATCTACATTGAATATCTTCACTGAGCGCTAGCCGCACAATAAACAGACCGGGGCTACTTCTTTCCTAAAATTAATCGCATCGGCTCACAAAGTGCCTCTTGTATTCCGGAAGAAAGTGTCTATTGTCTGTAAATGTAAACTCGAGACCTTAAAATATTTTCTCTGGCAAATGGTCACAGTAATACAGTCCAGATCTCAGGAGACGACACTTTTGTTGTTCAGATGACGTTTCTCAACATTTCTGAAGAAGGATCTTTTATTCCCTTCGTTATCAGTCTAAAGCCTTTAAACATTGGAACGCTTGTTTCTGTCGGAGTCGGTTGGAAATCAGATCCATCGTGTAGTGGTTAGAAGATCATGTTGTACATGCGTCCGTGTGGCAGCCAAGTTTTTGTGAAGTAACTGGAGAGAGCGCGCAGACGACACTTCACTAATGCCACCTTTGTAAAAGATTCTCGGCAGATCACGTGACTTGCACCATCTTCACTTTGCAAGTGAGTGTGATCCGAGCTTGTAAACATCTTACCCATTATCTGGATAGCCAAGGTGATCCCGTGACCCCCATTCTCGGAATATCACCCCGGGTCCATCGGAGATGTGATAATCGTGGAGACCGTACACGAATTGGACACTCTGCAGAACAACGTGTTACCACGTACCAAATCTCGTCACAAAGTGAGCTACACGTCAAATCCAGAATGTTAAAACAGATTCATGCACTGCGAGCATGCATGCGTATGAAATGAGGTATTAAATGTATGTCAGTCATTGAATGCGCGCGCATATATATCTACCCTTTTCCGCCATATTTAATTAAAACATTGTCCCAGATGCACATCAGAGATTCAACAATGGAAGACATGTCAAGTTACATCCCAAGGAATTAAAATATATTACGACAAAAATCTTCTATACAATACACAGACACGCGCCGTCTCATCGCTGACAAAACGTTTAGAACATTATTTACAAACTAAACAAAGTGAAGTTTGTCGGAAAAGGTTACACTCCGTTTCGCGCCGATACTCTTGAAAATGTCTTCCTTACGACCTGTTATTACTGGCTGGTAGACCAATGTTTAATACTCTTTTGCTGCGCCAGTCGAGCGTGGGTATTATTTACTTCTTCTTAAGTATTCGCCCGTGCTCTGTTTTATAAATCTACATACAGATGTTGTATGCGAAGCTCGGAGACGATGTGCTTAGTTTGTGAAAATTACAGAGTCGGGTCTTTCCTTTTGTATGGAGACCTATGATTAACTATGAAACTAAGTTCACTGCAAAACGTTGTAATTTATTCAATCGCCCACTCGATGCAATAGGGATAATAGAGTTTGTCTCTAACAGTGCCCATACGCGCACACGCCGCTCGTGCGTGTTAGAAAAAATAGGTACACGAAATTAAATAACCCAATTTGTCAGTCAGGAAGGCTGAGAGGCATGACTGGCAATAAAGGGGGACGAAATTAAATGCTTCTGTACAGTTTGATTGATGGCAATTTATATATTTATAATAGAAATTTAAAAATAATATGAATAGAACTATTTAAAGGAAACATGTAACATTAAGAACGTGAAGGGTTTTCCACCTCAGATAGTTTATTTTTTCAATCTGTTTATGTTGCATCAGTTTCGGTTTCAGCAAGCTCAATTTCGGTACGCAAACCTAAACCAACAAACAGACATACTCATCTATGTCCCACGTCGTTTGATCTAAGATCCACGTCATATTTGACAGTTTTCGAAAGCATTTTCAATTGAGACGTCAATAATGTTAATCGTAAAAGTACCACAGTAGCAGGAGGCATAATTATCTGGGGCATGACTGGTGCCTATACCAAACTGTATACGGATATGTCAATTAGTCCTTAGAAAGCAATCCTGGGACAAAAAGTTTAGCCGAAATAACGGACGGACGAAGAAATTTTCTAAATCCACCGCTAATTTCGCTAGACGGGGAATAATTAAGCGCACCAAATTACGAAGAGTACTATTTTTCGCTTCTTGAAACTGTTTCTATAATTGAGTTTTATACACATCTTCATGAAGGTTTGTGATGTATTTCATTGACAGTAATTATAATGATCTACATCACAGAGGAGTTGAGAGTTGAGATGATGTTTTACATTGCAAGGTCAATATTGCAGCGATTAACGACGCGATTTGCAATGTGCAAGCCCAGGCAGAGCTGAATTACGAAAGAGATCGATAGAAAGGCAATAAAAAGCAAAAAAACTATTTTAGTCGCTTTTACGACAAGCATTGGGTTACTGGATCCCTATTCTTTGTAAGTGACACATGGGGTATGTTCAGGAGAGAAAAGTTAAGAAGGCGCTTCAGCTATTACACCAAATCGGATCACTTCTATCATACGAGGCATGCAATGCGTCTTGTCTCCTGAACAAGCCTCCTGTTATTTCCAGGAAGTCCATCTCAGAGGAAGATGACGTAAATATAAGTGAAAACTTCGTGAGCAGGAGAACCTAGATCTAAAAGGTTGGCGCAAGGATGATGTTGTACGTTGCAAGTGCGATCAGCTATTGTGCAAAATGATAGGCAAGGCGAACACGAAGAAGACAGTTCCAGAAGAGATCGATCCAAAGAAAAGTGAAAACAAAAGATCCGTGTATCGCCTTGTACGACAAGCATTGGGTTACTGGGGACATCTTGTAATACGCCACGTCACTCACCAAACCCCCACGGATGACTATTGGAAACAAGAGACGTTGGTACACAACTGTACAGTCGGTCATGTTGCCATGTCACTATGAAAATATACTGCCGAGCAAAAGGAACGATGCCAAATGATTTCAATTATTTTCCTTTACGTCTTTCTGTCATAGCTGATCAAAAAGATGCCAGGATTTCAACGAGTGTAATTTGATTGACATCATATCGTTGATAAAACTTCCTAATCTTGAAGGGATATATCTTGCATATCCAACGCATTTGTGAATGTATTCAGTAGTCTCTCAAAATCTTTGCATCGTTTCTTTTGCCCGGCAGTGTAGTTAATATTATAAAAAGACAAAAAGAGTTAAATTATTTTATTGTAGGGATTGTCGACTATGGAAGGATGGATGATTGAAAATGGTTGTCATTCTCGAAATCCAGGGCATATGACTCCTGCCAACGGATCCATCAGATGCTCTGGATTCACTACTATTTTGAACGATCGTCTCCAGGTCGGTGTTTTGACCAATCAGTGAGACTTTCGCAGCGAAACCTTGCGTTCAATTATGTGGCGCGTCTCCCACAACACTCAGAGAAGTAAAGACGTTATGTGTTTTTATTTATCAACAATCAGATCTACATCTCTTGCCAGTTCCTCTCTTGCAATTAATACGACATTTCACTGGTTTTCTATATTGAGCCGATTTGGACTTGCCATACACACAAAACGACCATCGTGAATAGAAGTGAATCCAGGGCATATGAGGGGGGCGTTGGCGGAGTCATAAATGCCCTGGGTTTAGAGGATGCAGCGTGAACTGACGAATGGCTGAATGAATATCTCCCATCCTCAATATAAACTAACGGGCAAAAGAAAGTTGACATATGTAAATTAGCTTTCTGTGATTGAAGGAAAACACATGTATGGTTACAAGTATTTCTGTTTGACCAGTCAGTATATTTTTTTTTATTGTTACCTCCTGGGTCTTTGTCTCTCGCTCACATACAGACATGGAACAATGGTTCCCCCCAGGACTCCAGTTGGGCGTCCAGAATAGGGTCCCAGTAATCCAATGCTTGTCGTACAATGCGACTTTCCTTTCTATCGATCTCTTTTATGAACTGTATTTTACCTCGGCGTGCAGCCAGCCTCGGCATTTGTGGTTCGAGTCCCGCCCGGGCACCTCTCTTTCATCCCGGAGAGACAGGAGCCCCGACACCGACATGATGTTGGTGAGAACGTGGTGATGTGGCTGAAAGATTGACGAAAACCACGTAAAACCCCAAATCACTCACTCACTCACTCAGTGTACGCTTTGCACATCGCTTGTGTTATGGCTGAAATATTGCCCTTGCAACGTAAAACAACGCCACAGTTCAATTTCTTTCAGTAAAATCTCCTTTAAATCAAAATATATGTATATACAAGTTGTTTCTTTTGCCCGTTAGTTTAATTGCGACTTTCTTGAAAATGGACTTAAGTCGACCATCCCAACACGCGAAATCCGTGTTCTTGAATGACTAAGTATACATAACGTTTAAGTATGCATTAGCTTTCATGCATTAATGGAGTGCAGTAAATCTACAACAAACGTGTTTTCAGCTGTTCTTTGTGACCTATGACCTCGTGTTACGTCCACGTCTGATGTGCCATCTGTCTCCATCAGCTGTTGTTCATGAAACGTACAATATTTATGGCACGCTATGTGAAGCATATTTGGAAATTATGATTTTTTAATGATCATTGCATGCGTTTGATTTCTCGAGGCCACTTCCGGTTCGGGTTACTCAACTGATTTTAGTGTTGCCCCGTCATTTTTATACAAAGGGTAAACAGTTAAATCCACTAAGTTTACGCATCTTTCAAAGTGTCCATGATTGAACCTTGATTATTCGATCTTCGGTTCGGTCCTCGGTATTTCGACATGCTGTGAGTTTACCTTTGGCAATTCCTAATTGATCCAGGCCCCGGTGATTGGCCCTCGCAGGTTCCTCGATAATTCGTTGTCCCTCGGCGATTCAGTCCTCGGTGATTGAACCCACGGTGATTCAACTGACAATGTTTCGCCAGTTGATGGTTCACATCAAGAGGGTTCTTCTGCAATTTGTCGACCCTCGGTTACTCTACGAACCTCAGTAGTTTGTGTAATTCGACTTTCTGTGATTTGATTATCAATTATGCAACTTTACGAGATTCAGTCCTCACTGATTCAACCACAATGATCCAAAGTGATCCTCGGTGGGTCAAACCTCGGTGATTCAACGATCCTCGGGGATTAGACCCTCAATTATCCTGGGTGATTAGACCATCAATTTTCCTCGGTGATTTACCCTCTGCGATTCAACCCTCAATGATCCTCGGTGATTCAACCCTCAGGGATCCTCGGTGGTTAGACCCTCAGTGATCCTCGGTGATTAGACCATCAATTATCCTCGGTGATTCAACCCTCAGTGATTCAACCCTCAGTGATCCTCCGTGATTCAACCCTCAAGGATCCTCGGTGGTGTGATCCTTGGTGATTAGATCCTCAATCATCCTCGGTAATTAGACCCTCAATTTTCCTCGCTGATTTACCCTCTGTGATTCAACCGTCAATGGTCCTCTGTTATTCAACCCTCAGGGATCCTCCGTGATTCAACCCTCAGGGATCCTCGGTGGTGTGATCCTTGGTGATTAGATCCTCAATCATCCTTGATAATTAGACCCTCAATTTTCCTCGCTGATTTACCCTCTGTGATTCAACCCTCAATGGTCCTCTGTTATTCAACCCTCAGGGATCCTCCGTGATTCAACCCTCAGGGATCCTCGGGGATTAAACCCTAAGTGACTCAACCCTCACTGATCCTCGTTGATTCAACCCTCAGTAATTCAACCCTCGATGATTAGACCCTCAGTGACTCAACCCTGAATTATCCTCGGTCATTCAACCCTCAGTGATCCTCGGTGATTAGACCCTCTGTGATTCAACCCTCAAAGAACCTCTGTGATTCAGTCATTAGTGATCCTCGGTGATTCAACCCTCACTGTTCCTCAGGGATTAGATCCTCGGTGATTCAACCCTCAATTTCCTCGGTAATTCAACCCCAGGTGATTAGACCCTCGGTGATTGAACCCTCGGTTATCCGAATTGGAAGTTCGATTCAACCCCTGTATTAAACCGCGACATAGATGAATTTATT
>JAUELE010234284.1:0-11831 GCA_031471655.1 Diodora aspera
TGTTTACTGGAATGATTTCTTTATTATTAAGAAACGAATAATCATCACTTGTATCCAATTGTTTCTATGTTTACAGGAATGATTGCTTTATTATTAAGAAACGAATAATCATCACTTGTATCCAATTGTTTCTATGTTTACAGGAATGATTGCTTTATTATAAAGAAACGAATGATCACCACGTGTATCCAACTGTTTCTATGTTTACAGGAATGATTGTTTTTTTTATTAAGAAGCGAATGCTCATCACGTTTTTCCAACTGGTTCTATGTTTACAGGAACGATTGCTTTATTATTAAGAAACGAATTATCATCACGATTTTCCAATAGTTTCTATGTTTACGGGAATAATTGCTTTATTATTAAGAAACGAATTATCATCACGTTTATCCAATTGTTTTCTACCAGCATAAAGGGGTTGGAGGGTTCGAAACTGTTCAGTCACCAAGAAGTTTCAGGAGAGGCTTCCAAGAGCATTCTTTCTCTCGATCTGTCTTCACAATTATTCAACGCATCTTTCAACCAGACTCGTCACTCGTGTTAAACTGCTATGTTTACCGGACATAAGCAAAGAGACTTCAACAACACCCTTCCCTTTGAGACGTAGGAAGTGGACCCAATTTATTCAAATATCATTTTTTGCAGGGCGTCATCTTTAGCCGGAGCAGTATCTATTCAGGACACACGGTCGTGCAAATTTGAGATCGGGTATACTTGAAACAACTAACAAACCAACCACTTACAACTGGTGTTACAGGTGGCATGGCCCATCTTCTGCAAAAAGTGCTTTTGAAACAGATTGTTAACTGTATATAAGGCCTTTAATTCACTGCCAGTAGAGGCTAATATTGATATTCGCCCACCAATTACTTAGAGGGTATATAAACGGGTGTTTTCACACCGCATAGCACATCCCTGGCTGCTTCAGAGGTAAGAACTTTCACCTTAGTAGGTCTCCGTGGAACTTTTCATTTTCTGGAAAGGTTGTAAATTTGGAATTGCGAAGGCAACTCTTTCAAAACTGTCATTTCTTTAAGAATGATTTTAATATTTTCTGAATTCCTAACTAAACTTACGAGCTAAGAAGAAAAGGGAACCTTTTTTAAAATGTGGCTCTCTTGCAAAAACGTATAGCTGTTCAGAGTTGGGACAAATATGTTTCATAAATATAGTTCCTCTCTTGAACAAGGACATCAATTTCTATTTCTTGTCGCAAACATTGGTTTTTCGCTGCCCAAAAGTATTTTTCCAGATTATAGATGTAATCTTGGTACTCGTTCTCAGAATAACATTTTGACCAAATGAACTAAGCAGATCAAATTCATTTCTGAACACGAAGGTCCAGTTTAGAAATAAAGATTCAAAGTTGTAGATTACATTCCCACATATTGTGTCATTTTCTGGACGAAATATAACCTCGAATTCAAACGCTAATATTAAAGCTTATTCTCAAGGTTAACATGTCAATGCATTTCGGCTTGTATATGTAGATGTGTCTGCGTGTGTACGAATGCGCGTGGGTGTTACCCCAGGAAATGCTATGTTCACTGCGTAACAAATTGAATTGGTGTTTTTTTTCGTGTTTTTTTCCATTGTTTTCTGAACTCGCCTAGACTTCAATGGTATAAGAAACTCCGAACATGTGCATCAAAGTTTGATCAACATTCTAAAATTCAACATCACAACTAGTAGCGTTAATAAGGTTTAAATCCGAAAATATAGGGCATTATATGCTAATGGAGCGCAGTGGTCTACAGGTAGAGCGTCCGCCTACAAATCACAAGGTCCGGAGTTCGATTCCCGGTTCGGACACTGCCTGGTTTCCTTAGACAAGAAACTTAATCCACATTGTCTAAGTCTACTTAGCTGTAAATGGGTACCTGGTCGGAATGTGATGGCAGTTGTGAAAGTTAACCTTCTAGCATCTAACAGGCAGCTTTGGTTGTATACTCCCCGGGGAGTTGAGATATGCTCTTAAATCGAATGACCAGGGTAATAATGTTGATAGCGCCTGGAGCAATTGCCGAGTGATTGAATTTGTGCGCGAAATAAGATAATAATAATAATAATAAGGATGCTTATATGGCGCTAGACTCCATTCACGTGAATGCTTCAAAGCGCGACAAATGAAAAACAAGTATTTATACACAATGTGAGTATCAGTTGAACAGGTAGGTTTTTAAAAGACGCTTAAACTTATTATATTTATTATTATTATTATTATTATTATTAACGGGGCCCATTTCAGTGACCATATTAAAATAAGCATTCAACGCTTCCCTGACATTCTGCAAACGAAATATGATCTATTTTCGTAATAACTTGTCAATCAGGTTTTGAAGTCACCGTGGGTGGATATCGGACCCCACCTACCGACATACCTTTAGTAACAGGGCTCAACATTTGTCTATTCGTCTGATTTGTAAAGGATGAAAAGGGCTTTATGAACCAGTGGTCTTCACTCGCGGAGCCAGGGGTTATGACCCTTGAGTTTCAAACTGCCAGCCCCAAACTCTTTTGCCGAGGTCGACTGCGTTAACCCCCGTTTCAAAGAGGCCTTTAAATAGCATTTGCACTGTTAAATACAAATCAGAATGCTCGGAATCGAGAATTTTCCCCAAACGTTTCTTAAGGAGACTTTCAGACAGTTATTAAAGGCTTACCAACTAAGATGTAGTCATAACGGGATAACTGAACCTACCCCCTCGGCAAAATCCTGGATCCGCCCCCGGTCTTATAAGGGGCACGATATATGCCTAGAGGTCACTACAATGAATTCATCGTGCATAGATAAAAGGCAAAATAAAATTAATTTTAAGATTGAAAGTAAGTTCTTTAGTTGTCTCATTTTCTGAGAAAAGTAAGAAATTATTTCTGACCTTCACTGTGGCTCCCTAGGGGCTTATTTCGGAGTTGCTCCCGTGGGGCTTTGGTCTTCGTAAGATACACATTTTCTGATGGTAAAATTAAGTTTTGCAAAGCCAAGGACCGAAAAGAGGGAACTGGTTTCGAAGAAGCGATTATCTCAAACGAGTTCTGAAGCTTTTGTATAAATGTGACACAACACCACGTGCTCTAAGCTAGTGACATTAATAATTACCCTACTCCCCGGGGAGTATCCAACCTGCCTCTTAAAAGCAATGTTATGAACTACATCGAATTTAAGCTTAACGAAGATAGAAAGAACTTAACATTAACTCTGAGGATCCATAACAGATATGTACACGTATTGATAAATGTTTAATGACAATTATGTGGCTATTAGCGTCAGTGTATGAACTAACGTTGGGTAAGACAATATAACACTGAATGGAGTTTGTCAAAAATTGCAGAGAATAAACCATCAGTTTTTCAAAATTATAATAGTCCCTATAGAATTATACAAGACTTTAATTAGACAAATGTAATCAACCATTTGATCATTATAATTGGTAAAATACAGTGTGAAAGAAACTTTGAAAGCCATTTTTTCAAAAGTAAGAAAATGCGGGATGGTCCGGGCTAGTTCTGAGGGGCTCAATTATGATGACCAATGTTCTTTGATGTAAACGCTATTGTATAAAATACGTTTGGTAACGTTATGTATGACAATACATCAAACAGTGGATGTTGTCCATAATTGCAGAAAAAAACATGGTGGCCAAGACTCTTCTACTTGTTTGTCTCCTGCCCCTGGCTTTTGCCGGGGATATGTTTGGGGAATATATGACGGGAGGAGGAATGGGAGGGGGTTCCAGCGAAGAGAAGGACAAGGATGAGGGTGGAATGGACATGGACATGGGTGGAATGGACATGGGTGACTATGGAGACAAAGACAAGGACAGCGGGGAGCACTACGCAGGGGACGGAGACTGCGAGAGCGAAATGGAAGCCGAGATGAAGAAGAAGATGTTTATGAAGATGGTTATGATGCATAAATTCGGCAAGATGAAGGAGATGATGAAGAAGAAGGCAGCCATGAAGGACGTGATGGCCAAGTTCATGAAGTTCAAGAGCCAAATGGAGGCGATGCACAAGAAGAAAGAGGAGGACGCCAATGACCACAAGCAGAAGATGAAGGAGATGTATAAGAAGTTCCTCTGGCTGAAGGAGAAGAAGCAGAAGGCTGAGGACCTGAAGGATATGATGGAAGAGTTCAAGAAGCAAAAGCACATGATGGCATTCAAAATGACCCACGCTTTCCTGGGGATGTGCAAGTGTGGCGAGATCAATATGCAAATGCAGAAGTAAGTTCAGGGTTTTTACATTTAACAGTTTCTCAATCATCACTAACATATAGCACATCTTGACCGGGCCGACAGCTGCTGTTGGCGGCTTCAACAGGACCTGCGGATTTCGTCGGTGGACCGTTTTAATAGTATTTTCTATGTCAGCTATGATAGGTTCAAACCAATAGCATGACACTAGTGGCATTTATATGTAACACGAATACAAATTGGAGTAGTAGTAGTAGAAGTTGTTGCTGTAGTAGTAGTAATAGTAGTAGTAGTAGCAGTAGTAGTTGTTGGTGGTGTTGTTGCTGTAGTAGTAATAGCAGTCGTGATAGTAGTAGTAGTAGTTTTTATTCTTGCTGTTGTTGCTGTGGTAGTAATAGTAGTCGTGGTAGTAGCAGTAATAATAGTAGTAGTAGTTTTATTGTTGCTGTTGATGTAGTAGTAATAGTAGTCGCAGTAATAATAATAATAATAAATAGTTCTTACATAGCGCAAATTTCCACAGTACAGACTCAGGGCAGTAGTAGTAGCAGTAGTAGTTTATATTGTTGTTTGTGTTGTTGCTGTAGTAGTAGTAGTGGTAGTAGTACTAAAACGCGAGATAGCAGTTGCAGTAGTAGTAGTAGTAGTGGTGGTGGTAGTAGTAGAAATAAATGTGCTATTTGTCGAAACAACAGCAGCAGTTGTTTGTAGTAGTTCAATCTATAAATATCAGCTCATGGTGCCAGAGACCAGAACAAAACTAGCAGAGACTGCCTTTTCTGTCAGAACCCCTAAGTTGTCGAGTTTGACCCCACTGGATTTGAAATGTGCACATAACACGCCTTCATTCGGAGCAAAACTCAAAACGTTCCTCTTCAGAAATGCCTATACCTGCTAACTTTTTTATCCTAAATAGCGCCGTTGAGCAGCTGTTAGCTGGATATCAGGCGATTTTAAAGTCCATTATTATTATTATTATTATTATTGAAACAATGTACAATCAGCAGTATTCCCCGTCTCCCAAGGGAGTTCACAGAATCCTCTTTTTGTTACCAGAATGGCTTTTGGCATGATGTCAGAGGAAGGTGCAGATCTGGCCGACGAGATGGCAGAGGAAGGCGCAATGGCCGCCTGGGAAACCGGTGACATGTCCGCTTTGGCCGAGAAAGTGAAGAAACTTACCAAGGAACAGAAGAAGAAGTTGTTCATGGCTAATTTGATCAAGTCAATGTGCGCAGGCGCCAAGACCTTCGTCACCCACGCCAAGCAGTTTGAGGAGAAGTTCATGAGCGACTAAATAGCGCAACTGAAGTGTATGGTACGTAAGCTTAAGACGCAATTCTATGAAGTATAAAGTAAGCCGTTTCACACTTAAAGATTCCAGTATTTGTATCAGGCCCAGATTTGTATTGGAAGTGATATGTTCTACTTATAATCCTAATGAAAGAAGCTGCATGTACCTATGGTATGATGGTAACTCTCTCTCTCTCCCACCCCCGCTTTTCATGTTCAGAGTCCCAATCAACGCCCCCCCCCCCCCTATGAAATTTGTTCCCACGGTGCTCATCTTGAATAAGTTGCCAAACTGTCGGCGTTAACAGAAGGTGGATTAGATGGTTTCGATTAATGTTCAGCAGAACATTCCGTGGACTTTATTTCCTCATAAATTTATATTCCGATCCGGTGTGGGCATTATTTGTCTTTATGCATTAAATGCATTAACGTAGTTACCTGTCGCAGACACACTCATGTCACCTTAAAAACAGGGCGGGTTCAAGATTTGAGGGTCAAGGAGAGGGGGGATACCATATTTCATGAAAGATGCCATATTCCAGTGGACTCTTTGGCATGTTTCTCTGGAACATTTTGAAAAATCAGCATGCAAAATGGTATAATCTCTGCCCATTTCCCAAGTTGGAGGTTGACTTGGCTCTGCCACAGCAAACAAAACCGTCATGTGCCCCCATCCCTGATGCGAGTCTGCATCACTACTGTGGACTTGGATGATTTGATGCGGTGAAATCTGAACATTACGACTATCCAAGGTGATGTCATGATAAGACAGCTGGCCAGGTCATCACTACATGAACGACTTCTCAAAGGAAGGTGCGGAGACCCACCCGCCGGATTCGAACTTGGGATGCTATGCTGATATTCAACCGACTGCGCTTTTCAAATAGCACCGATCAATGTTGACGTGGTTTGGTAACGCGTCGAATGTTTTAATAGTGTATCCTGTGTTGACTGTGTTTTGAACGATGCCTTTTCCGCTGAACTTCACAATGATTTAATTATTAATAAATAACGAGTGCGACTGCGATGTGTCTTCTCATTCCTGCATGTATAAAAATAACGTGACAAACAAAACGATTACAACTTTTTTTTCAACCCGTCTTTGCGTCACTGTTCATCAAAAAGAATTTTACCTTCGTGGAGTTTCTTTTAGTTCGCATTGGACACACTCTCTTGAATAAATACCTCCGAAAATAGCCATTGTCTTTTTCAGTCGTCTCTGAAAGTCTTGTTATAGTTTCTTTTGGACGTCGGTATGACATCATTAAACCATGTAGAGTCGAGCCTCGCTTATCCGAACCCTTTCGGGTTTTTTAGACTTCGTTCGTTTTAAAGAAATTCCGGATTACTGAATTCTGGTCATTGTCGGTATTGAGTTATTCCCCTGCTCAAATGAATATAGACAAGTAAAATCTTTAAATATAAATAAGCTGATAAAACAAAGCAACAATGTACTCTTTAATCTGAATACCTGCCTAGTACCAATTTAACAGTTGAATGAATTTTGTCTTTTCAGGTGAGATGTTGACTGATGCAAATCAAAATTCGTTTGAGAGGACGTGTGTGAATAAACTCTTCTGTCGTTGAACAAAATAAAAATCAGAATGTTATATCACATGTTTCTTGTTATATCTGTGTCCTGAGCCTAGGCGTACGAACTGGGGGATGGGGTAAGGGGGAGGGCCGCAGTTTTGAAAATGTGGTATTAAACATACATATGCCTGTACGTATGCATACATGTACCATGCGTACATGTATACAGTAACAGTTAGGAGGTTAAAATAGAAAGCCCAGATCAACAAGCTAATATAGCTCCCGGCACGGACAGCATTCAACAAGGAAACCTCTTCGTCGAAGTTCGCCTATTCTAACTTGTTAACTGCATAGGACGTAAAAAGTCTTCCCTAATAAATTATCTGTGACCAACCTCAAGTTCTATACCACTTAGTTACGCGCATGAATATCCAGTACAAACTTTGCACTTGAAATTCTGGCACGGACTGTGTCATTATATTTTAGTTTCAAGGATGTTATTGATTTGGAATAAAAGGGTGCTCGAAAGGGATTTTGGTGATCAAAGATCAGTCACAGGTCAAGGGAAATGTATTGGAACTCCCCCCCCCCCCTTCTATGTGCTTGATCGGCTACAGAACAGCTTACGATTATGTATATCATGAATGGATTCTGAGGTCTCTGTAATATATAGGTCTTCGTGAGCGATGCACAGCTTCAGTTGTTGGTCAACCACACTTGACATATTTTCACCAGGTAAGTCCATGACTTCGAGAACCATTTAATCACACGAGGAGTATCTCAAGGCGACTCGCTTAGTCCACTGCTTTTCTGATTTTCTAGCAACCCTTTGCTCAAAAGAGAGATGGGCTTCTCCCGCGGGCTTCTCAGTACGGATCCCCTTACTCACCTTTTGTACATGGATGACCTTGACTTGGGTGACCTTGACTTATCGCCAAAGTGAAAGATAATCCAAAACACCTTGTTCTCCTTGCCGAATATAGATCTTTTTATTGACAAAGTAGACTGCAGAAAGAGTTTTTATTAGATAGCTTTCAGGTATTACTGCTGGGGTTTTATGACGTGTTTAGGTCTGTTGCTATACAGTGTGAGTGAATGATTGTTTGTTGCTGTATGTATGACTGTGCGCGGTTTCTTTTCAGTAACTATGAAATAAAGTAAGCTACTAATTTAGATCATATCAACATGATGCACTCAACTATACTTGAAATAAATAATTAAGTTGTCAATTAAATATAGACCAATGTGATGGGCGCAAATAGGCCACCAGTGGCCCAAGTCGCCCTTACTTACATTACTATACTGACGATCAAAAGAAAGTACACCGATCAGTTTTGGGGAATGATGTAAAAGGCTAAAACACAAAGTGATGCCAAACTTTTACTTCGCAGGCATAAGCACTTGACGACATATCAACTCTGAAATATACAATAATCACCATTTAAAAATGTCAACAGGATCGTTCTCAAACAGGATTATGGGTAAATATGACCAAAAAAAGTGGCGGTATATTTTCTTTTGATCTTCAGTATACTTCCTCTTGTCTATTCCTACCCCAAGAGCAATGGGGTGTCGACAAGCGTGCCATGTAACAATAGAGGCTTGGAAATGTTCACGCCGGTGGTGATGAATGTCGATGAATGAATGACAAGAGGAAAGAGTCTTTTTTAACAACAAGCAACAACAACAACACGTTATTATCCATGTATACACAGAAAATTCGCTTCCATCCGAAAGGGTGGTTGTCGCCGCAGTGCAGCGCCAATACCCATTTTCAGCTGGTCGACTGGGACAAGTGGAGTTAAGTACCTTGTCCAAGGGTACAACACGGCGCCGCTAGCTAGGATTGAACCCGCGACCTAACCATCATCGGATCACGAGTCCGACCTCCTGTTGATCACGGCTTCCGCGCCTCCATGAAGGCAAATTATACACGTACTTAAATGCAGATCCTGGATGCTCACATTAAGGACAAAGTGAAAGCACGTCTCGTTTTAAAAAGGTTTGGAACTCGGAGCTGAATGCTCGAAACAGGGTAAAAGACATTAACACTTACAGTGAAATCCGGATAAGTAAACTTTCAAGGGACCATGTATTTTCTTTTACTTATCCGATATTTTACTTATCCGAACTCCGCGACATGAAATTACCGGGCTTGTTCGAAGGTTTGTCCCCATCAGTTTGCCCACGGACACATTGGGAACCACTTAAGTCTTTACGAACAAATTACAGTACAAATAAACGTAGTGAACACACTGTGAGTTGGGTATTGTGTTGGATCAGTTATGATGATCATTTATGTATTTTACTTATCTGAATGCATTAACTTACATGTACTTAATTGAAAATCATTTTAGTTATCCGGATTGTTTACTTAACCCGTTTTACTTATCAGTATCAAAATAATGATAGCAGTCAGAGCACAACCTTTCTATGCAATGCAGAAGGCTGCTGTGTTGGGGAGTCTCCATATTTTGCAAAAGGTTCTTGGTGGGTTCGACTAGGCAGCGCTTCCTGGGAGTCAGTCTCATTCGCTCTCTGGGTTGCGTGTAGTGGGGGTAAGGGTGCCTGAGCTGATGATGATCCCTCGGGGAGTGACTGTGCCAGGATCACCCGACCAACCTCCAGAACATAGATGTAGTTCAGACCTTAAATCTTTAAGAAGAAGAACTATAAGCTAGGAACACTAGAAATTCATTGTTCATTCATGCCAAAGTACAAGGCCAATACCCATTTTCAGCTGAGCGAATGGGACAAGCGGAGTAAAGTACCTTTGACCTGGGATGCAACACGCCGTTGGCCTGGATCGAACTTCTCACCTACCCGTCGTCGGATCACGAATCCAAGAGCTTTTGTTGGTGGACACTGCCCACTCGCCCCAGTTGTAGTTTTAACGGCGGTATAGGAGTTGCGAATGCGTCGTAGTTTTTCTTTCACTAGACTAAATAAAAAATCATGGACTTATGAAATGATAAAACTTGAAAATACTACTCTTCTGCGATACATTTCCTTTCTTTGAGAGGAGTATTATACAATACAAGTAAGTTTTATTTGGTTAATGTAAAGTTTGAATTTGGGTCTTAACCAAGGTCTTAATTGAAACAAGGGTTTATGTATGTTACTCGGACAATCAAGAACTAGGGTTAACGATAAAATGAGCTGTGGATATTTATGAACAAATGTAACAGAAATGAAGATAAACGTTTTATTCACAATGTCGTGATAAATTTAGACAGTTGAAATCATAGACTCAAATTAAATGTAATTTGGATGGTTATATTGCGTCAAAATGACTAACGGCGCATTCTTCCCAGAGGACTTAATGGGACTTATATTACATGCAGTGAAAATAAACTAGGGCCGAAGCGAACAGTAAAATTACCTCTCTAGTACTTTATGTAAAATGCTGTTGAGTACTCGAGTACTCCAGTATCGAAGTGGCGTCAGCGTAGGACGTCCAAGAGAGAGGGGGAATCTTCCTTTGAACATTCTCAAATAAATAATGTCAGAATTGCTGTTTCCTGAGTTTTATAGAGGAAACGCGAACAAATTTTAGTTTTCATTTTAATTGAAGACAAGGACAATGCGAAATTGTTTCACTTGTTCTATCGGGGTTAAGAAGTCTATCAGGCAGTGGTGGGAATGTCGCCATCTTCGAAATCCAGGGCATATATGACTCTGCCAACGGCTCCTTCAGATGCCCTGGATCGGTTAGTGAAAGTCCAAATCTGCTGAATTTAGACAACCAATGAAATGTAGCATTAACTGTACGAAAGGAATTAGCAAGAGAAGTAACATTTGATAAATTTAAACACATGACGTCTTTACTTCGCTGAGTGTTAAAAGAGACGCGCCACATGATTGGACGCAAGCTTTCGCTGTGGAAGCCTCACTGATTGGTCAAAACACCGACTTGTAGTCGATGGTTTAAAATAGGGGTGAATCCAGGGCATATGAGGGAGTCATAATCCCTGGAGTTTGTGGATGAACTGACCCCTTCAGTTTCAAAATGTTTCCATACCACCGATTTTGTGTCTTCCCTCAATGCTAAGAAAGTCCTACGAGTACTCGGGTAGTACTCAAATAATTGCCTTGCCCACCCTACAAGAAACCAGGTCGCTCTTTGAGAAGGCATTTTGCTTCGCTGTTTACTCTTTGCTATCAATTCCCTCGGCTTAGATATTAGATATCGCATTATATTGATCTATGAAGGTGGTGTTAGAGTGGGTCATGGTGGTGTGCATATGCATACGTTTGGTTTATTGCAGCAGGGGATATCATTTGCACTTCAATCCGAGGCAAATTCGCTCTGCGTGCATCTCACCTACATGTACTTTACTGACAAGACAATCAGGGACGGATCGAGAATTTCGAAGGGGGGTACACCATAGTTTATGAAAGATATCCCTTTCTAGGAGATCTGGCGTATGCACCCGTAAAATTTGAAATATGATAATGAAAAGTTATGCAATTTTGACCCTTTTCACGAATTTTCATGATAATTTCAGGCCCGAATCCGTGTGGGGGGGGGGGGGTCATTTGGGGGCATGTCCCCTTCCTTTAAATACTGCCGGGCAAAAGAAACGATGCCAAATGATTTCAGTTAGTTTCCCGCACGTCTTTCTATCATAGCTGATCAAAAGGATGCTAGAATTTCAACGAGTGGAATTTGATGAACATCATATCGTTGATAAAATTTTCTAATCTTGAAGGGATATCTCTTGCATATCCCATGCAATTGTGAATTTATTCAGTAGTCTCTTAAAATCTTGGTATCGTTTCTTTTGCGCGACAGTTTAGTTATGGCTG
>JAUELE010234295.1:0-11830 GCA_031471655.1 Diodora aspera
TCACCATTCATCTTTTACAGTGATAATTCCTCGCTAAAATATCCTACATCGCAAAGATAGAATAAAATCAAAATGTGTTTTAAGATGTTTTATTACCAATCTTGCATCTATCGATATATTGTAATAATTTCTCTGGTTTCCAAGCTGAACAAGTGGGTGAATGATCTTCGTGTCAGGGCTCCTGTCTCAGTTCGGGCTGAAAGAGAGATGCCCGGGTGAGACTCGGACCACAACCGCCAAGGCTGGCAGATTGCTGGGCGGACACGCTAACCACTGCAACGCCCCCCCAAACAAAACAGAATCCCCTCTGATGGCATCACTAGGTGTGAGGAGATGCAACCGCTGGCACCCCACTGGTGACGACACTGATCCACCCTCCCCCACAAAAAGACTGGCCACTCTTCGCAAGACTTACATGGTCAACATGCTTGGCAAATAATGCAAGTTCTTCACAACTCAGTACTACATAAAACCAATTCTCTCTCTTACATCTGAGTTGCAATTATGGTTTACGTTGCAAGGGCAATATTTCAGCCATAACGCAAAATGATGTGTAATGTGCGTATCGAGAAAAAAGGTAAGTTCACAACAGAAATCTAAACAAAAAAAAGTGAAAGCAAAAGATCCCTATTTAGTCACCTTGTGACAAGCATTGGGTTACTGGAGCCCCATTTTTTCCCAAATGATACCATATCTGTGGAGTGGAGCACAGTGGTCCAGTGGTAGAGTGTCCGCCTACCAATCACAACGTCCGGAGTTTGATTCCCGGTTCTGACACTGCGGTGTTTCTTTAGACAATAAACTTAATCCACATTGTCTCAGTCAACCCAGCTGAAACTGGGTACTGGTCCTCCAATTGTTGGAGTGTAATGACCTTCTAGCGCTAAAAAGCAGCTTTGGTTAACCAGGGTAATATATGGAAGCGCTCTGAGTCTACTCTTGGGTGGAGATACTGCGCTATAAAAAAAAAACTATCCATTATTATTATTATTTTCAGTGACCATGACTTTGTTTACACACGGAAACAATGATAACGTATATTGACGATTGTACTACAGGGAGGGCACGCGGGGGGGGGGGGGGGGGGTATTCTAGACTTGGGGTGGGTTACGATCTGAGGACATTAGGCGATGGCCCAGGCCTACCTAGGCTACGGAAGCTCTGGGATGTCCTAGATCGTCGGAGACGCGTTCTAAGCTATTTCTCGTAAATAAAATCAACTGTATAATATCACTTTTTTCAAAAGTGAGAAGATAAATCATTAACAAAACCGATATTATTGAGTAGCTTGTTTCACAGTCATAGTGTCAAAGTCTTCATTGAACAATAATCATTTTTGCTATGAGAGAAATATAGAACCCATATTGATTATGGAACGAATAATGATTTGACTTCAGATATATACCTTCTGAGTCGCAAAGCATTAATGGATGCTTTTCAGCTGAAATATTCAATTAATTCAGTAGAGTCGGATTCCGAAATCGCATTCGAAGAATATTTCCATAAAATTACCCTCCAACACTGCACACCGATTAACAGGCATATCTTACGCTCGTAAGCCATGTTCCCAGCCATGTTTTAAGTATATAATGGTGGAACAGTTCACACAAGAATCAATACGCGAGTAGGAGATCTTAGATCAATCGTTCATGTCTTGCTTCTTAACGTTACGCTTCAGTCGCATAACAAGTTACACTGCACAAATTAGCAGCTTCAGTGTCACCAAAATATGTACCTCAAAATTTCGTAATGTTTCCAAATATTTTTGTTGAAGGAGGTAAAAATATACGAGATAGAACGAGCGAGCAGGAACAAGTAACGTTGCTCACATTTAGCCCAGGTCAGTAATGGTTTACTCAGATACAGAGATTTTATGAGCGCTTCTTGTTTTTCTCTTCAGATGACGGGAATGCCAGGAAAGGTGAATTTATGTAAATGGGGGCTTGAGCTAACAAACTACTGTTGAAGTTATACGTGGTATAACAGTTTGTGTTTTTGATTTGTGTTTGATACCATGATGCTAACACGGGTTTGTTTCAGTCCATAACATAAAACTAAACTGTACAGACGATTTGAAGGGACAGGTGTTTGTTACCAACATACGATCATTACTGAATAGTCCTGTGGACAGGACCTAAAACTTGAAATCGAGTTGATAGTGTTGTGTTAACCTCTGATACTAATGCGGTTCATGCCATTGCACCATTGTCCTCATCGGTTAAATCAGTTTGGCTTGAATATCACCATTCTTCCCTACTCTCTCATTTGGGTTTTTTTATGGTTGATTTTTCATTATATTCATTATATGTTTCTCTTGCTGTCCTGGGGTATTGTTAGAATTGTTAGACAACTTTAAAGTAGGCTAATATCACCTGAACGTATACAGATTTATAAGGAACTAAGTAGTAGAATAATTCATTGAGGAAAGTGTGTATATTTGTGTGTGTGTGTGTTTATGTGTTCGTATGCCTGTGTTTGTAGCTGCTAAATCGTTTTAGAGTGAGCATTCACGGCTTTTATAGAAACTGAAACCATGAGCTTCAGAATGATTTTAAAGTAATATCACGAGGGTGTGGATTAATAGACATCTACGTTTACTGACAAGCCACGTGTGCTGCAATGGTTCTCTCTCTCATTTGCAGGATATTCAACCCCAGCTTCCAACAGCAGCTCGGTTAAACACATGACTTCTACAACAAATGGTTCTAATGACAGTTCGTCGTACAAGCAAACAGGTACGTACAGGAAGCGGCGGTAAAATCTATGTTCGCCCCTTGATTTGCCTCTGGCGAATATGAGTCAGCCCTTTCATATCCCTACCCCACTCCCCTTCCACATTCGCCCCCACCCCTGTTCTACACGCCACACATATCCCTATACTTGGCAAACCATGATTGTTATGGACACCAACAAACGATGAACGTTTTCAGTGAGGCACCCCCACCCCACTTTCACAATGTTTTGCGCTGGCGCCCCCTCTTTCTCAACCGCTGCTGCCTTGGGCAGGTATACTAGAAATGTGTTGTCCCTTTTAATTTATATTTAGTATCTTTAACGTGACGCAAATTATTCTTATTGAATCTTGACACGATAGGCCTTACTAGTTCACGCTGGAAACTTCTATTTCATATTCAGGTCACGAGTACAATCTGCCTCGAGAGGAAGACCCCAAGAATGAACATGGAATCACTGGATCAAGATTCTCTACCTCCATCTGACTAGACAAGAGCACTGACGGGAAGACGGAGGACACTTTACCAAGTACTAACTCCATACGGACTGGACTGCCTGCCACTAACAGTGATATTACGTGAGAAGTTGGTCTATACAGCATGTACAGAGAATTTGTAGATATATAAACTCAAAACCAAAGATAGGAGAAGATTTTGTGATCCTGTGAAGTCTCCGTATGCTGTTGTCACTACCTATTGAAGAGAGTACATGTATACTTAAAGATGTCTTCAAAGAAACTGTCATTGTGGGAGTATACTTATCGTGAATCAAACTAGTGGTTTCCAGTGACACAACTATATGACTAGTCTGACCTGCACTGTTTTCTTGGTAATATGATGGATGTATTTAATACTGTAGATGTACCCAATCTTTATAGGTGACCAGATATGTGTGGGAGAACATTTTGTCTGTGGCAACATTTATATGTGACCAGATGTAACTTGGACTTGTATTCGTTGCAACATTCATCTCTGGGACGTTAAATCAACGTAATTGATCCTATTATGTGTCCAAATGAGATCTTACTATGTGTTCACATGAAAATTGAGGAACATTTATATACAGTCTGGATGCCATCAATCCGAAATGACACGAAATTTGTGGACGAAAGAGATTCAAACGACACACGTATGCCCATGTGGTCTGGCTACTACTTGTAAGCGGTTGGTTTTGTTTTGGAAAAATATCATGTTTAAGTTATATTTGTCAACATTATTATGACGTTTAAGTAAGACTGTCTTTTTTAAGAAGTTCATATTTTCACATCCAGTTTCGTGCCAGAAAGCAATATTTCGTCACTTCTAATAGTCACAGCACCACCCACACAACCATGACTCTGTAACAGATGATATTGCTTTTATTGTTTAAACGAACAGTCAAAGTAAAGAATATTGTTCTTCTACAATGTTTTATATGCTGTAAGAAACCAAACATATGTGACTGTGTTGGATATATGCATTTATGTCATGTCTATTATGCTCTTTGACTTTATGGGTCATCAAATTATCATTTAAATATTTGTCTGATTGAAGACACTGTTCAATGCATTCCTTGATATAGGTTGAATACACGTGGTTGAATGAGGTTGTATTGCTGTCACATTTCATGCAATTGGCAATACTGAATGTAACTATGTAGTTGACCAAACACTCGTTTAGGAAATAATTCACAGGTTATGTGAAAATAATAAACCTTTACTGTTATCTGTTCATGACGTTATTCTGTGCAATTATTATTTAAACTGCTGCTGTCAAATGCTACTGCTGATACTGCTACTGCTGAAGTAGGTTACTTCATATGTCAACCTTGGAAATTCACTTATTTCACAATGCTGCTCATATTTCTACTGCAGATACATCCTTTTCAGTGATAACTGCATTTTGTATATATATAGTATGTACATCGCTGTTGCTTGAAGATTATTCAGTTGCTGGTATTGTTTTCTTGATAACGATGATAACACTAGAAGCTTTATATAGTATTTAAATGTTAAATGTTGCTGCTGATATTTCGACTGCTGAGATAGCTTATCTGTGGTAACACTGGAAACTGGGAACGGTATGTGCTTGTAATGCTGATATTGGTGACATTGTAAAGTCAACACACCAAAGTCATGTGTTTCTGTAGACGCTCTAGCGTATGTGTGTACTGTTATACCTACAATGTATGTATTACTTAATTACGTTATGGAATTAAATTAAATCTAACCTCTGCTTATTATATAGCTGAGCTTTAGGTAATAGTGTCTTTTAAAAAAATAAGCGATAAACTACACTATGAGTACTTGTTTCAGAGACTTACTGTGAGATAAACTACACTATGAGTACTTGTTTCAGAGACTTACTGTGATATAAACTACAATATGAGTACTTGTTTCAGAGACCTACTGTGAGATAAACTACAATATGAGTACTTGTTTCAGAGACTTACTGTGAGATAAACTACCATATGAGTACTTGTTATAGAGACCTACTGTGAGGTAAACTACAATATGAGTACTTGTTTCAGAGACTTACTGTGAGATAAACTACAATATGAGTACTTGTTTCAGAGACTTACTGTCAGACGTCATACAATAGTGAGGCAAATAAACCTAAGACGAGACATACAATATAATGACATTATTTATAACAAAAAATCGTTTAACATTACGAAAACTCTGCACTGGGAGTAACCATAAATTACCTTCAGTACTTTAAACTATAGGCAGGAATGTATGACTAGATAAATGTAATAAATTAACTTCATGAGATTTTGTCTCGGATCTGCCAGCTAACATAGAATATGTCATTATATGTTAGAAAGCAAATTCAGTGGCCTTTCATGAATACAGTTTAATTAACACTCACTACTATCTTCAAATGTAATGCAACCACTGACCGTGATAACATGGGATCTATGTAACTAACTTAACATTGTAGTTTTCCTAATTGGTGTTCTTAAAGCTTGTGTGTATCTTTACTTCTACACTCGACATTTTATTGTTTATGTTGTACATTGCATAAATGATATCATCTGTTTCATTTAAAGCATAATCCTATGTTCTGGTCTGTTTGCTCAATTATAGTTTCTTGACATTTCTACAGAAGCCTTTCTTGTCATAATTTGTTTTAGTTCTATTTTAGTTCATATTTGTTCAAAATTGTGAAGCATGTCGAAAAAGGGGTTTCTTTTCTTCAGTAAACATCATCTGCTTAGTGGGTATTTTGGTTAATCGTTTAATTGAAAGAGAACTACGTCTTTTTGTAAGGAGTAATATGAGAACAAATATATTTTATATAATAAGTTACCTATGTACAGATACATAGTTAATACACACATACGTAAACACACACACACACACACATACACACAGAGACAGACATACGTACATACGTACATACATACATACATGCATGCATTAATACAAATACATACGTAAACACACACATGTAGATACAGATGTACGCACAGACAGACAAACGTACGTACATACATACTGCATTCATGCATACATACATACATATCATCCATCCATACATACATTACACACACACACCCATACACCCATACATACATACATATCATCCATCCATATATACATTACACACACACACCCCTACATACAAACATACAAACATACATTCACACACACACCCATACACCCCTACATACAAACATACATTCACACATACATACATGGAAAGACTCCAGTATCCATGCTTATTTTACCTGGAATGCGACACACGCAATACACTGAAGAACTGATGACTGTTTTGCCATGGATATGCTTGTCCATCCTAACTGTGTATTCTGGGTTCCACAATGTACATGTATATGCAACAATCTTCTCAGTTCAGATTAATGTTTTCGCAATATGATATTATTTGTAATACATATGAATTCCTTTGTAACTGATGTCCGCATTTATAATTTCACTGAGTTCTTAAATAAAATGAAAATACGTGTATGACAATATTCATTTCATTTCATTGCTAGAGAAACAGTACTATCACTATCACTATGCAATTATGTTAAATGTCCGTTTTTACCTCAGAGATATGCAAATTTACGTTTATGTATTGTTCGTTTGTTTGTTTATTCGCATAACTGTTTCATATGCTAATTTCTTTACTCATGGTTATGAAATATTTTATTTTATATTACTTCTATGTTCATTCAAGGACCTGACTTCTATAAATGGTTTTAATCGCCAAGTCTAGACGTGGACATTTACAGTCGTATTCAATATAGGATTTAGAACTCTATTGAAATCTAAATGCATGGAGGACTACTCGCTCTCTGTTAGTTAAGTCATAATTCTGTGCCCTGGCCAAATGCAGCTGAAAGAACGCTAAAAATATTTGTTGAATCTGTAACATCTGTATGTCACTGGAAGTACATGTATCTTATATGAAACTGATAGTTCAGGCTTATCGCGTCATTAGCTTGGTAGTTATCGACAGGGTTCAAATGAACATACGACTGGATAAGACTCTTACAAATTGTATCAACTGAATTTCTATTAGAACAGTTATTGTACACTACATTGTGTAAGTTTACAAATATGAAGTCATCGATTGACTCTGTAAGCAGACAACAAATATATGGGGTGATGACGCAGCGTGCAATAGGTAGGACATCATCTGGTGCTGCTCTTGGGCTGACTGGATAGTTCTTTTATAGCGCGGTATATCCACCAAACAGTAGACTCCAAGCGCTTCCATATATTACCCGGGGAGGAACCCGGATCGCCGGATTGCAAATCCGACGCTTTACCACGCGGCCACTCCCGTAGGCCTTGGTCAAAAGAAACACTGGAGAATAGATGTATGAATTAGCGTGGTAGTCTCTTGCAGAATCATAGAGGCAATATTAAATTAAATATTTCACAGACTAATTTAACTCTATAAGCGTCTGCTCATTCATATGATAGTTCTAGGTTCGATTTCGGAGACCTTTCCCACTGAAAAACGTTGCTAATTTCAGACACGGTCAGTTAATTGCAAGAAGACAGCTCACCAAGGGAGATCTTGATATTTAGATGCAGTGACACCTACGGTTGACCCGAGGTACTGGCACCACGTGTCCGGCTGGTACTGACGATGATACGACAGCACGCAAGATCATCAATGCATGTAGCAAGATTTGCTAATGCAGAAAACATATTGATCCCCCAAAGGCGAGATTCAAACCTAGGACCGTTGTAATCGTGAGCAGATGCTCTTCCTGCTGAGCTACTCCGCCCCTTCTACTGATACAGGATATTTTGTACTAAACTGACCATCAGTTTCGGTGAAGTGTCACGTCACAAAGGACATTTGAAATAATTTCGCATAAAAGTGCGTAAACATATGGCGTACAGTCGTAAAAGACACTTCACACTTTGACCATTAATTGCGGTATTTCCTTTACATGCTGGTGTCACAGTTCGCCTGTTAACGACTGCCATCTGACAATGATCAGCTTATTAGCGATGTTCTAGTTACTTACTCCCGAACCATCTGCCTATCTTTGTATGGTGATATATCTCCTTAAAAGGATGAACACCCTAGGGCGACGGACACAGAAGAGGGTTTCCGCTATTACTAGTTCTAAGGTCGTTAGAGCATTGTTTGCCTTCTGTTCTGCCTTCTCGAACAATGCTGGGTTGGCCAGGCCCACTTGTGTTTGAATCTTATGCCAAGAAAATCTCTTATCTTCCTCTTTTTATCACAACAGGTGGCGCAGCATTTCGATTGGCTAAAGCGACACCTGGTTGGCGTGTTTTTGTAAGTTTAAACGAAAATGAGATAAGTTACTATTTTCCATACAAAACAATTATAACTTGAAAGAGGTCGTCACTTTGTTCTTCTCTCCAGTATATATACCGACGTGCAAAAGAAACGATACTGAGATAAAGTATTCCAATACTCTTCTAATCCTACACATGTCTTTGTGCCAGAGATGTGTCATTCTTTGTGAGCTGTTCTCACACTTGGACATCCACATGTTTTTCCTGTATATATACCCTACATCTTACATCAATCGCATGGTTGTTGTATAAAAGCAATCGAAGCGGGCTTCCCTGTAACAAATGGTGCAGTGGATAGCCGTCGTTCGATGGGGCAGCGATTCATTCATTTATACATTTCATTGTTACTTCGCTAGTTGAGTTTTGGTAACCTTAAAACATAGAACATTAACAATGTAGCCAACGAAGTCTTCTTTATCGCAATAATATGTATTGAAGAGTAAACTGAGGGCGAATTTCCTATGCCTTGACTGAGTGTCTAGTCTGTCATCCAGACCCTGAAGTTTTATTATAACAGAGACAAGCATACATGTACAGTCCTCATATTTTCCAAGTCTAGATAGCTACAACTTAGACTTTTATCAAGAGCTTGAGTCAATTAATGCACATAGAAAACTGAACATCTAACCTTGCCATAGCCATCTCTGCTAGGAAAGGCAAAATAGTCCAAGAAATAATAATCTATTTCTGATTGTACATTGAACTTTAGACTTAGGGTCTTGACAAAAATCTAGCTGCGACTCTGAAGTGAGCAGATTTTCTAACATCTTGTTTATTTCTTTACATGTATATAGTGTCTTATTTATATAAATACTATAAATATTAATCTTACCTCAGTGACTATACTTTAGTCCACTAAGGGTCTAAGTAAATCTGTTCTAAACGTTTCCATTTCCTCCCCGGTTAATAGTAATTGTATCGATAACGTTGACCTTCTGGCCTCTGATACTTGGGAGCAACACCTTATCTTGCATCCTGGTAACGCTGGCCTGTGTACAGCTTTCCAGCTACCTCTCACGTTATACCCTCGCACCTTATCGCTGGGCAAGGTAGTATTTACCAAAGCCTTTGCTGTTTTGATAATCACGTCTAAACACGTAACAAATATGGTGTCTTAGCGATGAGACCGATAGCATTGACGCATGCGTCGTTTTACGACAAGTCAAAAACCAGACAACAATGGGGGGATAACTCCGTATCTGATGCTAGGACGTGTTACTCGCAGGGGAAGATCAGTGTTATTACGTCCCTGAGCTTGTAATTTGCACACACAAGGGGAGACAAAAGCGAAAGGTGGTGGTTATGATTGTCATTTTGAATAGACAAATGCTGATTCATACCCTTAGGAAGCAATATGACAAGGTACAAGCTATATAACTACTAAACCACTTGACCCTAACGTAGACGTATCAGTGACATGACCACATATCATTTTATACTGTTCATTCGCAAACTATTACATACATAGTTATACCTGTCAATCTCGTGGCGTCACCCCTGGTAATAGCTTCGTCTCTTTCCGCCTACTTTGCCTCTCTCCGTAACCGTCCAGAAGACTCGTACCTAGATCTTCTGCCTGGACCAATCAGAGCGCGCCTGGTATTGGAAGTAATGAAGTCAAATCGTTTTTACTATACATAATTATTATCACATTAAAGAATTTATCTAAAATCAATATCGATTCAGTTTCAAATTTACTACCAATTTTGTTATAATAAGTTTAGAAAAAAAATTGTTTGAAGTAATAATTAAAGCTCGTTGGAGATCTGGTGCAGATAAATATTCTGTTCAAAATGCCGCAGGGGTGGCGCCAGGAATTCACCGACGTGAGGGATGAGATCCCCGATAGGGGGCCTGAAATCCCCGACAAATACACGCATTTTACAAAAATACGGCAAAATACCCTCATTTTCACCGAAATTTTCCTCGACGAATTGCTATAATTTCCCCCGAAAAGGGGGGGCTAAGGTTTCCCGACAGGGGGCTGTAGCCCCCACCCCTGCCCCCCACCTGGCGCCACCCTTGAAATAACGATAGATTTGAAGTAAGGCATATTTAGAGTTTAATTTCTTGGAGTTGTCTGCTGAAATGACGTCGATATAGACACGAGGCGTCATCCGCCATAGCGTATGAACCTAGACTAGCATTTAGTACCAGAAATAAGTTTAATTTACAAAATTATGTTCATAATACCAACAAAAATAATAAACTCAGAAAAGGAGCCCAGAGATATTCTTAGAGCTGAGAATGTCTGGATTTGCTAAATATCTAGACTTAGGCAGGCTTAATTTTCTTTGTATGCGCTAGGGTCTGGGAGACAGACTGCGTTTGAACCGAGCGGTAAGAATGTCATGCTCGGGAGGTTGACAGCTATGTAGACTATCTGCAGAGAGAGCTGTGTGTCTGTGTTCTAACCGTTTGTTGTATGTTTCATTCAACAATGGATATCGATACAGTTATTGGATATCCAAGGCGTATAATTGATATATATTATGTTCTATTTGGAACTTCCACCTGAATTAGCACATTTTAATCCAATCAGGGTTTGACTGTACTTTTAATTAAAAGCAAGAGAACAGTCAAATCCGATTCAGGGATTTGGTTATCATCCTACAACATAAGAACATACAATGATAAACCCTGAACCATATATATAATAATTATCCTGAACCGGTTAAACAGAATTAGAATGTATCTATATGGATGTACTCCGTGTTACCTTTTTCTTGTTACCTGATCACATGACTTCTGACCCCTTATGTCGTAAACAAATCAAACTAGATCACATAATAGTATCTCGGCATTCCGGTACTGACATTTGAGCCGAATATTCTCAGAATTAGCAATGTTATACTAAAGTATGCAGACAGCCGCAAACTTTCTGAGCTCAATTAGGTGCTATATACGTTACTGGTATCCAAATGTAAGTTGAGGCAGCGCAGAAGTCGGAATACCGCCCGGTAGACGAAACGGCGTGCTAAGAGAGGTTGAACAGATGCACGCAAGTTGCACGACTCTGTTGCACTGTGGGTAATCTACCTCATGCATTATAAAGATGTATGCTGTAGGTGATGAATGACAGCATGGTCATTAAAACGTTTGTGAAAATGTGGGTTTAATATACTGACGTCCAAAAGAAAGTATACCAAACGATTTCATGAATTTTCCCTTACGTCTGTATGCCATAGTTGATCAAAAAGGATGCTTGGATTTCGGTGAGTGTAATTTGATTGACATCATCCTATTAATAAACCTTCCAAGTCTTGAAGGGATATCTCTTGTATATCCAACGCATTTGTGAATGTATTCAGTAGTCTCTCAAAA
>JAUELE010234306.1:0-11830 GCA_031471655.1 Diodora aspera
AGTGTCATCAGCGTACAACAAGAGTAACAATTTTATGAACAAACCAAGTTGATTTTCAATCAAGTCATTTACATTACCGAGTCCATCTACATTATGTTCACACAGAAAACTGTCAAAGTCATTCAAATACAAAGCAAATAGAAATGGTGATACCGGTACATATTCCGTATAACATTAAAACAGTTGCCACGAAAATTACTCTTAATCATTTTTAACCACAGGCCATATCTCCGAACATTCGGAGCATGCAATTGTGCTCAATTTACGCCAGAAACAAGTATGCCCCAGGTAGACACTGATTTACGTCCCTGATACTTTAATTCCCCTTTTGTTTGTACAGCTTCCCTTTCTTGCTTATTCATCTCGCCGACACTTGCAGATGTGTGTCTTTGTTTTTACTGTCTGTAAAGTTAATTTATATTTCGTGTTAATCGATATAAGATACCATTGTAAAGTTGTTTGGGTAGTCTGGACTTTCCGACTGAATCCAACTGAATGCATTATGTGCAAAATGTAAAATCGTTGATGACATCAAACGTGTCATATTGGACTGCCAGCTTGCCAGCTTTATGATTCTCAAAGAAAAAGCTTGAACGAAATAGGTAATCAACTCAGTTTAGCATTAACCCTACCCAATATATATGCCAACCAACAAATGCTTGACAAGTTGATAACTAATCTTTTTAAACTAAGCTCCACACCCACATAGTCTGTACCATCATAACTGTACCATTAGCTATTATATTTACATTGTACATAATGTATATAGGCATGTTATTCCGTTCCTTATACATCATTTTCATACTTCTAATACTTTTACTCCTTTTATACTTTTATCCTTTTATAACAAAGTTTGGCGTGTTGGCAGCATCTTATACTAGGCAACCTCCTAAAGGCCTATATTTTAAATACACCTAATACAGTATCACATCGGCCATCACATCCGTAGCTGCTATAACTAAAACTACTATCATCTACCCAGCGTCACCACTCTCACGCCCATCCATCCCCACCACCACGTTCCTCCTGTAAATATCCCCTTAAACCCCCACTAGCCCCTCATCCGCGCGTCAGCGACATGGTCTCTCTGGGTCGAAAGCAGACTGTACACTTCAACAAATCGAATCCGCAACATGCTCTCCATTGCATCCGCATCTGTAAAAAGTTGTGAATGTTGCCAGTTGTCGATATCTTCATTAAATAATATTGAAAGTTGGTCAAGTTTGGAGAGTTAATTCCCCAGTAACAACCTTGTGACACAATAGCAACAATGACAACGACAGGATGCCGGGTCGTATGGTGGTTTCGCTTTCGACTGATATGCTAGTGGCTTGATGACTTTATTTCTTTGCCCCAGTACAGAATAACACTCATTTGCAACTCCATGTTCAAGTACTCACTTCCCTCAAAATTCAGTTATATAACAATGTGAAGCGATCTTTGTGATCGTTGTGTCTTCTCAGAAACTTGATTTCCTTTATTTTCAGGACTTAGTGACACATATTAGTTTCATGTCATTTTCAATTTGATTATCAACATTCGGTCAATGCTAGCCAAGCTGTACAAATACGAATTGCCGGTTGTGGAATATAGGCTGTACATACAGTGTATATCTCTTCTGGAAGAGGAATTCACTGAAAATGGTCGTTGTTATAAGAAAGTACTAATTAATGATACTGAAGTAAAACTGTTAGTATGTTCAACTCGTACATATGACGCATTTACTATTATACCAGACGATGTCTTGTTGGAATCTCTATGTATGCTGGTCCAAAGAAATTACGGATGGACGAATCTTCACACTGTCTTGTTATCAAGTGTGTATTTGCTGCTGCAGAACAGTTATGTCTTGTTCGTTTCAGTAGCACAATATAGATAACTGTTGGGCTTGTGGTGGCGTGTCTGTCCCTTTCAGGTGATGCATAAGAATTCTACAGAACCTGTTTGTGTATGCGGAGTGTATGTTTGTAAACCGTTACCACTTTTGAAGAAAAAACCACACTCGACATTGTATATCCCTACACTCCAAATGGATTTGTGTATTCTATACACCCGACGTGTGTATTGTGTAACTAATACCCCATCTGTGGTATACAGACCCAATTGCATGCACTTCAATGGTGTATTGTATATGCTGCGTTATATTAACACCATGTGTGTAGTGTATACATCTCATAGGAGACACCGCATGTGTGTATTGAATACGTCCCACTTTACAGTCTTATGTGTCCATTGTATACGTGCTATTATATGTACATTGTACACGACATTCCACTATAACTTTCCAGTTTGCCGGATCCTTAGTGACAATTTAGAGGTGATGAAAACTGTGCAACAACCGCTGCTAAATAACAATGGGTCTATTCTCAAGAGAATACAATACACGCCCTGACCCCGAGCGGTTCATCTTCGCCTGAAAACGCCGGTTTCGGGAACTTTGCAATAATGGTGTCAACTGTTAGCAAACATCCCTCACACTAATCACAGTATTCACCCTTCTTTCTCTATAGCAAATTCGTTGTCATAATCATCTCAAAATTGAAAATAGGCAAGTTGTTCTCAAAAATTGCTTGGGCACTCATTAGGCACAGACCAATCATGACTGCGGTCTTTTGACCCCCAGTGTGTATTGTAAACACTCTATTCTTCACAACCATGTTTTGAATGGAATGTAGTGACATCATGAAAACGTCTTGATGACTCCACACTTACCATAGTAGCCTACACCCTGTAAGACTGGGGATTGTTCGACAAAAAGTCAGTTATGATAATATTACAAATAGAGGATACAATACACAAATGGTTGTGAAGAACGCCGCTAAACTTACATGTGTAACCTTGCACCAAGGCGCTCGATTTGCAATGAATTTTATGGCCGATTAACACCAATAACCGCCTCCAGCATGGAAACACGGCATGATTATCTCCTAATTATAACCGTCTCTTTGTATTGTAAACATTCTATTCTTCACAACCATGTGTGTATTGCATACATCACATTGTAAAAACCCAATGTGCCCTCTCAGGTGCCACAGCACTTCGTAGCCAAGTTTTAGGTTGACATGCGATTGTATTCAAATGAGTGTTGTGTCAGTTCTTAAACTGATCATCTTTGACTCCCGTTTCTTTTGTTCTCAAACAGTGCTACCACCAAATGTGAAACTTGTAGTGATGACAACGTCCAGAGGCATGAGTGCATCATCCTCGTAAATCACTGAGCGGCCGACATTCTTGTATATCACTTACTTCGTCGCCATGTAAATCTATGAATTTCAACAAATGAAACATGTCATTACTTATGTTCGGGATATTTACGGCAACACTATTTTTCTAACAGATACAAGTGTACATGTTTTATTGTACAAAGATACAGGTTGAAAGTAAAAACAATATACAAATTGCGAAGCTGTGAACGTCAGAAAAAGCATGTGTATCACGCATTGTATCGGATATAGCGTTACACACAGAGCGAATGCCTTTACAGCAAAACACGTGTTATCACTGATGCTTATTTTCACGGTCTTGGAACAATTTAGCGTTGTCTCTCCACCAACTCTGCCCTTAAATTAATACTCAGCAGCTATGAATGGCATCTTGTTGTACAAACACTCAGCGATCATCCGATGAATCAACCCCAATTCACGTATGGTGAATCTGAAACAGGTGGTACATTAATAATCAAGGTGGAAATAATAAAAGAATAGAACGATTATGTTTCAAAAAATCCGTCCTGACCAAAATAAATTCTCATAACTGTTCTCATGGTTCTCATCACTGCTAATGTAAATCTTAATATCATCTATTCTAAACGTCAAGTGAAAGAGAATTAAATGTAGAACTCTGTGCCATTTATAATTCACTTGTGACCAAAGCAAATTACATGAACAATACAATTTCACAATATCATGAGCCAATAAATATTATAAAACATCTTGACCTGGGTCGAAGTGGACAAAATGATAATTTCATAGCTGCAGAAAGTATCTGTGATAGAACAATGATTTGTTCCGTAACAGTATCCTGGGTGATCGAATGTAAGGGTGATTTTAAACGAGGTTATTATTTAAATGACAGACACTCGTCAAGATATATTACTGGTACAGTCCTTGAATTCTTTGATGAGTGTTTTCATATTCATGAAGTCCAACTGTTTCATATGTGACCGGAAGGTCGTGGACGACAGTTAGATATCTAGCGTGGGCTCTCTCTGAAATGGTCAAGATGGTAAGTGTACACACACGGCATTTAGCATTTGTATCTGGGTGTAGATAGACTACCTGGACAGCGTGTTGTTATGGAGATCCAAAGGGATACTGTGTGGTTTCCCCTTACATGTATATTGAGGGGCTGACTATGAAGGAAAGATTAATTTCCAAACTTAATCCAAGAACACGGATGCGTGACCATGAGGCTAACTGCATAAATCAGTACGTTTTCGTCATGGTTACGTGGGTTTACCCTGAGTTTTGGTGTGAATAAATGTACGTGATTGTGTGCAACAATCATCCTGTGAAATGTGTAAAATAACATCTACAACGTAAGGATGTTGTACTCCAATTCATGTACATCCACGAACTTACGTGTACCGTCCTGATTTATATGAATCTGGGTATCGGGTGGAGACGTGATATCATCGAGAGAATCATATCCTGGCTGTGGAGTTACAGTTGCAGAATTTGAAAATAAAACCATTTTGCCAAGCAGATGCAGAATGTTTTTCAGTTGGTGTCACCCACGATAGTTTGTTTCCAAGAGTGTCCCAACCAAGAAAATGGTGACACCCTGAAGCGTTGTTTTACTGCTAATAAACATGTGGATGGATATGTTTGATGGAACAGAGATATAACGAAGTGCGTCTCCCACTTACATTAAAACATGAACCAACAATTACAATAATGTTGTGGACATAAAACAAAAATCCATATGCATGGTACTGATAAATGGATTGAAATATTGCTTAATATTAAGATTAACACGCAAATGTATTTGACTTTCCATTATTTCGTCAGTATGTTTCTTATCTGGTGTATTTCCAGTTTCTGTATTCCTACAAACCACAACATCCAGTGTCACCATGACATCATTGATGGAAGTACATCTGTCACTTAAATACTGTGCTACTTAAAATGCCTATCGTGTATCAATTAGGCTGATGTTTCGAGGTGCATAACTGTGAATAATTCGTGAAGGAAGAGCTTGTAGTCGTGGGATGATTTCTATAATGTGAAGAAGCTCTATCGTGATTCTCACCGATGTAGAAATGTTTATGGAATTTTGAGTTAAATATATCCATTAGAACGAAACCACTGTGACGATACACCATGAAGCGCACAGGTCATACAAGGGCGTACCTTGTCACGTCATTGTTGTCTGAAAGGAAAGAAGTATCACATTGGATGAGGAGTCTTAATTTTACAGTTAATAATAACGTTTGGACAATAGAATATTTCCAATTTCAAGAAGAAACATCAAGCATAAAAACTATCACTGCCCCGACAAGGAACACACATGTAGCGCTTCGGTAAAAACAATGCACACAAACGTGCATCCATCTGTGCATGTAGAACAGTTTCTTATGGAGATCACACTTCTTTATTTTACATGTGTGAAATCCATGAGCAACTTTGTTCTGTGTTTCTCCCACCATTTATATATGCTACTGAAAAATACCTGTACATGTGCAAAACTGACGTAAAAGCCATTGTCTATAACTGTAAATAACTGAATACTATTTCAATGCGATGTTTCCTGTTGACTGATCTCTGCTTATCTTAATCACAACCACACTCAAGATTATGATAACAGTAAAACAAGTAAAGCAAATCCAAGAGTGAGTCCAAGACCCAGTACCAGTGATGAACTCGTCGTCTGTTCTTCCTCGCCGGCTGTTGGTCAATATGTGACATAGGTTTTGCTAAAGCAATTTCAATTTTTAAGGGTTTAAAGTACTTTAATATCCCTTACTTTGAATATTTTATTCACCTTAAAACAACTTTAAATTGATTAAAGTAGTGGTACTTATCGAGTTATGTCATTATTTTTAGTTATCATTTGCCGACATAAACTCAAACTTCTCAGAAACTGTTATCAATGAATGACAAGTCTAAGTAGGCGAAGGAAACATTATGGTGAGAAGTTTTGTCATTACAAATTTAACTTTTAATAAACATATCGATCTGAAACGTATTTTGCTAACTGCTTATAAAAAAACATCATATACTTTTTCCTGATACAATTGATGTAAACGACACTTCGTTGTTGTGAAGCCTTTTGATTTTGGCCATCACCCTGAACTCGTACTGTGTCCCTGGTTGAAGTCTTGTTACTTGAGCATATACATAAGCCTGATCCCGGTCACTTTCTATGGTGGTGTTCGTTCAGTCTCTGGATCTCTGAGAGCGATGCTGAAGGATGAATGTTTGTATTAAGTTGACTGCCTCTCCCACTTACACTAACACATTAACTAACAGTTACAATAATGATGCTGACATAGAAAATCAACACATAATTGATAATATGGATTGAAAGATTGTTTAAGATTAAGAGTAACTCGAGAGCCTATTTGACTTTCTATTATTTCGTCAATTTATTAAATAACTTTTCTTACCTGATGTATTTCCAGTTTCCGTAATCCTACAAATCACAACATCCAGGGTCACCATGGCATTTTTGATGGAAGTATATATGTCTTAAAATAGTGTGCTACTTAAAATACCTATCGTGTATTTATTTGGCTGGTATACCGTTGTTCACATTACACTCGTACTCTTCCGTATCCAGGCAGGTTGCACTTCTCCATTCTGTACTCCAGCCTGACTGTCTAGCTGTTGATGACCCCAGTCTTGTTGAAACGGTTTGAATGTGTACTCTGCTGGACGACCTTCAACCTTACAGAACAAGCTCAGTTTCTGACTTTCGCCAGTTGCTACTGGGCTGAAAACAAGTATGTCTGGAGCATCTGAAGAAAGCCGATAACTTTCATTACAATACATGACGGTCATGAGTTCTTTATTGATGAGGAAAAGATGGGTATGTGATCAATTGGTACACATGTCAAAGGTCAAATGTCACGCTGCAAAATAAGGGTACTAATAGATACAAATGAATCATTACTGAAATTGATAACGCTTGTATACATATATATTTTATGTATGCTTCTTTGTTAGCTTAAAAAGAGATACAAACTTTACCAATACTTTGAGTCTTACTTGTTCAAGCCAAAATATATTTACAAGTTGAAAGATCTTGAAAAATGTATGCTTAGCACCTATAAATACGCTATAACTGAAATCATACCGCATCAGTGACACAAGAGTGACAAGGATGACACGCGGAAGGCAATGAATCCCCAAGTCTGGGACCGTCAGATCTGCAAGGTGACAAACCAACACAAAATACCTTGAAAAGCAAATATATACATATTCAAGGTTATAAAATGTTACTTGCTGTTGTACCATACAAACATATTACTTTTAGTGTATTTACACGTTACTGAAAACCGCAGTTAAATAAATATGAAAGGTATGGCTCAGCTCGCACACTTACTGACACAACTTACGGTATGAAAATATACTTTAGGACTTAATGTCAGTTAAAAGCGTATTTATTTATAATTGATTTGAATTGTTAATAATTAGTATGAGAATTTAGGTACTTACATCTACTTTACGGCCTATTACTGGATGATGATGATGATGATGATGATGATGATACATGTGATTATGAAATATGGTTATTTTTGGACTGAAGATGAGCGAGTAATCGGTGGTTTGAAACAACCAATCCGGTGTACGTTAGGATTTAAAATAGTAACCTGCAGGAAACAAATATTAATAAATCATAATCAAATCAACATGACGATCCAGTTATCTTCTTTTGTCTGTCTTTGTCAACCTATATTAAGTCTGAAATAAAATTAGTTGGTTAGTTTGTATAATAAGACATAACAAGATGCTAACTAAACAAGAATACTTAAGTAAATACTTAAGTACTCTATGTATTAACATCGCTAGCATCACGAGACAAAAACGTTGTGCAAGTACTCTAATTAAGAAATAACGGTGCTATTTGTTTTCAGTTTGAGGTATGTTAACTGTAGATTAATAACCTCTTATTTAATTTGAAACCGAGCGCATTAGCTGCAATGCAACTTCTATATGGGTTTTCAATTGTTTCTGCACTTGATACTATATAAAATGGGAAAACAACAACAATACATTCTAATTTGAATTGCACAATTGTACAACAGTTGAAACCTGTTGAGCACTACCCTGAGTGCGATTGAACTCGTCCGCGTGCAAACACATTCCTAGCGTCGAACAGGCGATGCGTGATAGTATCGCCCACTACGTAGGTTAGCATGGTTACAATTAATACATATTCTGAAATTTGGGAAATCTATCTGTAGTAATATGGTTCTCGGTGAATTTGGGAGATTACCATTGCATTATATATACATGACTAGAGTAGTTAAATATTGGTGTCGATTGTTATATCTGACAGATATATTATGTAAATATCACTAAACGACGTAGGTCGTCAAAACTGAGCTTCGAAAGTAAAACTATTTTATTCCAATTTGGTTTCGGATATGTGTGTTGGCGATGCTAATAAATTTGTTTCTCTTTTCAAGCAACGACTACATGTACATGGCTTCCGTGTTCAGTCATGACAGTCATATCTTAATGCCACACCCAAATGCAACTACTATAAGCAGTTTAAAACTCTACAAAATGATGAGAGGTATTTGTGCAACCATGTAATTCCTCAACATCTTAAAATAATGTATTCAAAGTGTGTATTCAATGTGTGGTAGTAGAAACGGGAAGATATGAAAATGTTTGTCAAAACGGAAGGCATTGTCTCCATTGTAAATATAAAGGATATAACCTGTTTGAAGATGAATGGCATGTGTTGTTTATTTGTGAATCTTATTCTCACCTCAGAAACAAATGTACTGCAAATCATTTTAGTGTAAATCCTACAATTAATGATTTGATATCCACATTACAGAGTAACAATACAGATATTATAGAGTTTATTACAAAAGTGTGTCTATTTTTATATTATTTTAACAAACTCAAATGATGATTGCATGCGCTGTATTTACCTGTATGTATTTTAGGCCTGGGGGCTATTACCTAAATACACCTTGTCTTGTCTTGTCTTGTCTTGTCTGATACCAGTCTAAATGACTGCAGCTCCCTCTAAGGAGTTTGTGAATGTCACGTCGCCCTACTGATATTCTAAAACAGGCTTCTGTAAGTGAATGTACACATTAAATATAGTTGACAGCAATACCATAACCTTCTCTGTCAATTACCAGTTCTCAAATTGGAACGCAGCCTGGTTTTATGGCACAGACTTTACCTGTATTGAACAGGAACTGCGGTTAAATGAAGGTTCAACTTACAATGTATGTTGAGTGCTACGTTACTGGACTGTACGGATTCACCAGGGATGTTGGAAGCCTCACAATATATCTTCTGGCCCTGGTCATGTCTGTTCCCTTGATACGTGAAGCTGCTTGTTGTCGTCACCAACACACCAGACACAGGCTGTGTTGAAGAGCTCATGCCAGGTAGCTGTGTTCCTCCCTTAAACCACGTTACAGTCGCTTTAGGGAAGCTAGATGAAGTGGTACAGACAAAGGTTTTTGAATCTCCTTCGTATAGGCCTGCGTTATTCTTGCTGGTGATGCTGACTGACGAAACACGGACTGAAACAGAATAAAGGCAGTTTGCATGCGTTGTATAGTTTAACACAGCTTAATCATTCCAGCATTGATACAGCACTGCCTCATACCTTATGGCTTTCTGTTGACTGATTGGAAATATATAAATGACAACAATGTGATACGAAAATGATGTTATTAACTCTCCAAATGCTGGATTAGGTCAGCTGAGCTTGCCTCAATTGGCGAATGGCGCAATATGACAGTTTGTAACGCATGCACGGCACACTTCACTGACGTAGAACATGTGAATGTCTGGTACAACGCAGATCAGTTTTTGTCATGTGGTATATTCTAGATATCTAAGGGCTGAATATGTATATGTCACATAGGCATACTCAAGTCATTGACCTTGCCTAGTGAGCAACATTGTCTGGTACCGGCCCTATACATGTATGTAGTCTGATATAATAATGCCCTACGCAACCAAACTCCACCCATTAATCACTGTTCCAGCTATGAAGGAATGTCTTCAGAATTTTACATACAGCTCTTAATGGTCATATTTCATGCAACAACGATTCAGTTTTGAAAATAAATAGATTGCATTAGAGAAAATTAAAGTAATAAATTGATTGTATAGATATTCATTATTTTTAACTTTTCAGTCTTAAGTTATGGAAGGTATCGCGAAATTCTTCCTGGCACCTTTGGGCGCAACACTTCCAATTGATCTTAATCTGTTCTATTCTGAGGTAGATGTAGATATAACTGTATTAGCCGTTAAATAAATTAGTGTCACGTTTAAGTGACAATTTGTCAAAATTTTAATTTTACAACTCTTTGACGAGATAGTGCTATCAGTGCTGACGACTATGTTTATTATTTGTCAGAAGCAAAGTGAAATAATAACTGAATGAGAGTAGATTTGAACTTCCTCATTGGGAATCTTGATTATCCATGTATCACTGATAGGTTGTTTCAAATGATTATTTCCCTATACGAGTTAAACTGTACTGTTTCAAGCTAACATACCTTCAATACATGTTGCATTGCATATCACCTGTGTTTGAATTAAATGTTTCATTCACTGTTATTCTAAGTTCAATTTTGAGGAATACTCATTCTCCCCAAAAGGGTTTCAATCCCTACATTGTCTGCTAGAAACGAGCAAGAACTGGGTACACATATCCTTTTCAGACTGACACAATGCTTATTTGGATACGATTATATTTCAACAGAAACCATGACAGTGACGTTCGTAAGGCGCCAATGATGTGATATCGAGAAAGAGACTTGTGATAATTTGCAAATGTCACATATGGACTGACTGCTGTTGATGGAATCCATTTACCATTTATGCAGTTTGCGTGTTCCCACTTTTCAACATGACTGTAGCTGATAACTCCCCAACCAGTAAGAACTGATCATAATGATCCACGCTACAGTTATCTCCAGAGCTGGCATGCATGTGTGTGTGTGTGTGTAAGAACAGAGTTACTGAGTTATTGTTTGTGTTTTTCTGTTACACTCACCTGGAAACTGTATGCTTCCAGAGTCAGCATCTCTCGTGTATGAAGGAGGATCAAAAGAGTCATGTTCTACTGCTACTCTCAGCGTCACACGTGTGTCGTAGAAGCTGGGTGTTCTCCCAGGTAGAGTCAAGGTGTTGGTGTATCTTGCTTGGCCACCTGGACATCCTGATGTTGATGGGACTGTACTGATGTAGGTGCTGTTGAGGTTTACAAAGTTACCACTTGATCCCTGCACACACAATATAACATATACACGAACAATTCACAACCACTCTCTTACAAACATGGTATTTATACTTTACATGCGTTTCCTGTTTAGCAGGTACGTTACAGCTGACTTGAATTGTCAGGAATGTCACCATTGGATGCAATATACTGCATGTATTTCAGAAAATACAGTTTTCCAATCCTCTCTCTCTCTCTCCCCCAACCCCCACGTCCCCAAGTCTCTCTCTCTATCTCTCTCTTTCTCTCCCGCCCCACACCTCCTAGTCTCTCTCTCTCTTTATCTCTCTCTCTCGCTCTATCTTTCTATTTCTCTCCCGCCCCCACACCTCCTAGTCTCTCTCTCTCTCTATCTCCCTCTATCTCTCTCTCTCTCTCTCTCTCTCTTTGTCTCGCT
>JAUELE010234317.1:0-11829 GCA_031471655.1 Diodora aspera
CCATGAACTATGTTGTGCACACCAACGCCCCCCCCCCCCTTTTACATATATCCTGGATCCCACCAAGGAATGTTAAGAAGAGTCACGCTAATTATAATTTAAAACAAATTTCGCATGGCAGCGTCTGCATTCTTCATGTTTATTTCTACATATCCACATCTCAAAAAGGATTGTCAAATAGAGAGGACGGTTTTAATCAAATTGGAAATACAAAAGCTAAATTGTTGGTGAATTGTACTCAGCTAAATCAATAATATGCCGATTCGTGATGCCTCGGTTAATCATTGCACATATGAATCATGATACAGTTATTAAGAACAAAATCTAGTTGTTACAGAATTTGACATCAGTTTCAACTTGTCAACTTGTCTATATGTGAAAATGTCTCTGAATGTTCAATAAATACCTAACACGGATTGTTGGTATAAATCGTACAAATCCAGTACCTTTCATTATGTCAACGGTAAAGTTCAAAATGATACGGAAAACCTCAGCTTTTAGTTTTTTAGAAACAAAACATGAGTCTGGATAACCATCTAATGTTCTGAGACTTCAGTTTCATCAAAAGTGCGTTCCAGTCTTAACATACTCAACCATAGAAGGGTCACTCACTAGAATAGGTATAACATGGTACGTTTGAACCTATGGTTTTCGCAGCAGTTAGGTGAAATATACAAAATGATTGATAGTACACGATGATTGATTATTGACGTTTTATGCAGCGACTGGCTACATGATAAAATCGATCCTTTAAACTTGACTAAAAATTTGAAAAAACCGACTGAACGTACTGGTCATGAGTATAAAAAGCAATGAACGAACGCAACCTTCTTGTCATGCAACTGTACATTACCTGTCCATGTTACGTATTCAACATTTATTCGTAAAACTCAGTTACATATTTACCATTCATTATGACTATGGACAATTATATTTAGGTGATTGCACCGACCCTTCATTAATTTAGTTGGCTGAGTAAATTATGTAGGTAGTTTTCAAAAGCACTGGAACACAGAAATGACTGCGTGTAAAATTCCTGTCAACATGAAAATAACGATTTCATTCTTCATGATTGTAGTATATTTTGAAATAATGCAATAAGACTGAATAGAAAATATTAAATGACCAGGAAATCATACCTTGTTAAGGAATCCTTTTCTTAACACAGCATCGTTGGTAGGAACTGACTTCCTGAACAAACACTTCTTGCAATGAGACGGTGACAAACGTTTATATGCAAATACCAGAGAAGTGCGTCCACATAAAGTTATATTCCCGGATACTTTCAAACAAACTTATATCCTGCCTGAAGCGGAGCCTGCTAAACTCAGAATCCTACTGGGACTGATGGCCAGCTTTCTCTGGAGACTGGAGTCGACTCGTCCAGGAGACGCAACTCTGTCCGGTGTCGCCGACGTTCTTCTGTGATTAATAGCCCAGTAGTTAGATGTCTTCATCGCCGAGCTCCGCTAGTGTAGACTCCTGCAAATGGTGGAAGAGAACTCGGAGAGTCTGTAGCCCCCAACACACAATTAACGCGGAATTTGGAGGAGCGACGTCGTAATGAGCATACTTTGGCTGTGGACAGTGAATCAATAGGAACACGTTTATCTTCCCATCATCCTACCTCAATCGACCGAAACCCTTGTTTCTTTATTTCAACAAATGTCCTTTTCCCTCATCTTGGCGCTAATTTATAAGAACGCATGGACTTAAAGGACACGAATCGTACGAGTCTTGTACCACAGTGCTTTAACGTTGTTCATTGTTTTAAACCACCTTCTTGTTATTCCATACAAGGAATACATTGTAAATGTTATACGTATTAAATATTTAGTTAAATACTTATTTACAAATACGTTTGATATATTTACATCTTTACCCCTCCTTGTTGCACTCAGTGATACATTGGGAACATTTAGATGAAATCTCGGCATAAAAAAAAAGTTGATAAATTAAGTAATATCACCGGTAATAGGGTAAACTGGAAAATGGGTAACCAAGAAGTTGACTTTACTATATGTCACTGTCACAAACACAGTTTTTAACGTTCGCAGGATTTATTTTGAAAAATATATTCGATTGAGGACGAATGAACTGGGGAAGCTTCGATTATTTAAAAAAAGGATTAACGATTAGTTCCGGGTTTGTTAGTGTCGGCGTCTAGAGTGTAAGCTTCAAGGCTGCACGTTTTAAGGTGCAAGCCTGAGAATATCATTCGCGCTTCAGATGGTACGGTAAACTAACCTGGCGCGAGTATTTGCGTATGTGGTGAAACTGCTTGCATGAAAAACACACAATTGTACGTTTACTACATGTTATACCCACAACGTTTTATAGCATTGCTGTACGTGCACTACATGTTATATCTACAACGTTTTATAGCATTGTTGTACGTCCACTACATGTTATACCTACAACGTTTTATAGCATTGCTGTACGTCCATTAATGTTATGTCTACAACGTTTTATAGCATTGCTGTACGTCCACTACATGTTATACCCACAACGTTTTATAGCATTCCTGTACGTGCACTACATGTTATATCCACAACGTTTAATAGCATTGATGTACGTCCACTACATGTTATATCTACAACGTACATGTTATATCTACAACGTTTTATAGCATTGCTGTACGTCCACTACATGTTATACCCACAACGTTTTATGGCATTGCTGTACGTCCACTACATGTTATACCCACAACGTTTTATAGCATTGTTGTACGTCCACTTCATGTTATATCTACAACGTTTTATGGCATTGCTGTACGTCCACTACAAGTTATATCCACAACGTTTTATGCATTGCTGAACGTCCACTACATGTTATATCCACAACGTTTTATAGCATTGCTGTACGTCCACTACATGTTATATCCACACAAAAAACGTGTAACATTGTTGTGCGTGAACTACATGTTATATACACTTAAAACTTGTAACATTGCGGAATGTACCCTACCTGTTAACATTACTACTATACGTGCGCTACATGTTCAGTTCATAAAACAGAACTTGTAGCATTGTTGTACATACCCTACATGTTGTACCCAGAAACTTGTAACATTGCTTACGTGAACTATATGTTATACCCGCAAAAACTGGTAGCATTGCTGAATGAGCTCCACAAGCTTTGGTCCGAAAATATATTTTTGTAGTTTTGTTGTACGCGGACAATGTGTCAGCTCACAAAAACGTGTCACATTGTTGTCCGTACACTACATCTTCAGCCTCACATTTTTTAACATTACTGTACATGTACCCTACATGTTATCCAACCATCAGCGCATAATCGTGTTGTACGTGCACTACATGTTATATCTACAAATTCTTGTAGGTGCACTACATGTCATACCCGCAAAAACTTAGTGTTGTGTGCGCACTACATGTAATGCCCACTGTTGTACTGTTGTACATGTAATGCCCACAAAAAATGCACTAGCTGTTATACCCACAAATACTTGTAACATTATTGTACGTGCACTAGTTTTTAAACTTACAATTACTTGCAACATTGATGTACCTGCAGTACGTGTAATGCCTAACAAAGGGGTAACATTACTGTACGTGCACTAGTTGTTATGCCCACAAATACTTGCAACATTCTTGTACGTGCACTAGTTGTTATACCCACAAATACTTGCAACATTGTTGTACGTGCACTAGTTGGTATACCCACAATTACTTGCAACATTGATGTACCTGCAGTACATGTAATGCCTACAAAACGGTTAACATTGCTGTACGTGCACTAGTTGTTATACCCACAAATACTTGTAACATTGCTGTACGTGCACTAGTTGTTATACCCACAAATACTTGTAACATTGCTGTACGTGCACCAAATGTAATGCCCAATAAACGTGTAACATTACTTTACGTGCACTAATTGTTATACTCGCAAATACTTGTAACATTGTTGTACGTGCACTAGTTGTTATATCCACAAATACTAGCAACATTACTGTACGTGCACTAGTTGCTATACCAACAAATACTTGTAACATTGTTGTACGTGCACTGGTTGTTATACCCGCAAATACTTGTGACATTGCTATACGCGCACTAGTTGTTATACCCACAAATACTTGTAACATTGTTGTACGTGCACTAGTTGTTATACCCACAAATACTTGTGACAATGCTGTACGTGCACTAGTTGTTATACCCACAAGTACTTGTAACATTGCTGTACGTGCACTAGTTGTTATGACCACAAATACTTGTGACATTGTTGTACGTGCACTAGTTGTTATACCCACAAATACTTGCAACATTGCTGTGCGTGCACTAGTTGTTATAGCCACAAATACTTGTAACATTGTTGTACGTGCACTAGTTGTTATACTCACAAATACTTGCAACATTGCTGTACGTGCACTAGTTGTTATAGCCACACATATTTGTAAAGTTGCTGTAAAGCGTTTGTAAAGCGTGCAACATTGCTGCGATCATGTTATACCGACGAAAAGTTGTAATATTCCTGTACACGCACTTCATGCAATGCCTACAAAGAATGTCATGTCGTTGTATGATCACTATGCCTTACGATGTCGAATTTTGCTATAATTCTCTACGTGTACTACATGGTACAACCACTTAACTTATGTCAGTGGTGTACGGGCACTACACTTTATAACAACATGCTTCAACTATGAATTATACGTATGTTGTAATAATGCTTTGGGACATCAACATATTACAATAACACAGGTATACAGTATCGTACGTTACAGCCGTACACGCCTCGCAGCAATGTGTGTACGGGCACACCACATCATAACCATATAAGCCGCAACAGTTCCACAACTACATAAGTTGCCATATGTATGTACGTATATAACTACGAGGATGTGAAAGCATTATTCCCATAGCATGGTTTTAATAGCATGGTTTCTGTGTACACACAATCTACAATATGATTTACGCAACATAATTTTACTTTAAATATACTGACTCGTATACCACTGAATTGCATGTTCATTGGATGCCAGGCAGGTAAGAATTTTGACAACACTAGTACACCTCTCCCTTCCAGGTAATGCTTCAAGCCCAGTTCACACGACTTCGCGTCTGAAATATCATCAATTCGTTCAAGGAAAAAAGCTCGTATTTTTAACACCAGGCGCACTCTTCAATTAAAACCTTAAGCAAAGGACCTCGGGCTTGGCCGAAACTGCAAATGACTAACCAGCGCAATTTCTCATTGCGCTCTTGCTGGAAGTATCTTATTGGGAACATCTCCTTGTGGCTGTCGACATTTCTGTCACGTCTTCTAGTGTCTGCGGTGAGAAGATGTTGCAAAGTATTGCCTTACAGGGCAATTTTGTCTCCAATTCTGTCTAAGCGCCAAACAAATTGATTGTTTAGGTGATAATTAACCATGAAACTGTTACAGCAAATTGAATCTGGCCCGATCCTACATGCGTGATTTGATAAAACCTCGGATCTCAATCCGTTGGTGGAGTGAATAGCGACCTAAGGAGAGCGTGGCCAATGAGGGTCAAGGAAATAGTTCTCCGTCAGATAGACAGACTGTCAGATAGGCAGACAAAATTACATCGGCTCTCAGAGGTGAACAGAGGAAGAGGGACAATGGTGCAAAAGAGTATGCACCCATTATCTATAACCTACATGTTCATTACAGGTACTTCTCATGACTCCCGTTATATGATGAATGCATTTCAAGATTACTAAGTTGGATACGTGCTCCCGAACGCTAAACAGGTCTGGTGCTATCTATGTGAAATAAATAGCATAAACTGTAAGTAGTACATTGTAAAAGTGTATGCCTAATTAAATATAGCAGTATTCCCTTAGATGCAGACGGATTTATTTCCTGCTTTCAAATAGCCAGCCTCATTCCAACCCTTTCTCAGAGAGTTTACCGAAGAATGTCGAATTCCGAATGCTTTTTCAAATATGAGCCGAATACATTCATTCGCAAGTGTGAACTTTTCAAAGGTTTACGGATATTTTCAAAATTCTATCAGAAAGTTCGGAATGCATTTCTTCCTATTTTATTGCATGGGGGCCCAAAATAAATGAGGCTCTTCAAGAGGTTGTAAAACCGACAAACATGCTATATCTTGTGTGTATTATTCGTGCCATGTACATAATTTTATGTAAATTTATCATTCCATAAGTTAGTTATTTTGAAAGAAAACATTGAGTTTGACCACGCATCCCACTTTAAATGAAACTTCAATTTACGAAGGGTAACTCGCAAAAATATGTTTAAAGCTGTTTGATCTCAAAATTGTAGAATACTACTTTCCTACAAATATTACCACAATGCAATAGATGGTGAATACATCATTTATATTTATTTCTTTTGAACCTGTAAATCTCTGATAACGTAAAAAAAATACATACGTGTATCTCACTTTTAGTGTTGAGTTTCTGTATTATTGTTTTAATATAAAAATGGCAAACAGAAAATGCAATCCAGCCTGATCACTGTCCTTGAAGTAGTGTCCAAACGCCCTCAATCAATCGGTGTAGTGAATGCTCTTTGCTCGTGTATCTAAAGTCTTATTCTGAAGGGTGTTTGCTCTGCAAACATGAACTTTGACCTACAGGCATGTGGAGAGTTTATTCAGACTAATGGGGACAAGTAGGCAGTTTGTCAACAATGTCGTCTGCTTCAACAGAACCTGAAAATGGACGCGTGTCAACATCTCCAGGCTCAAGTGGATGAACCTCCTTTGTCAATAGAGCTCCCAACAGACACGGATTCTAAGACAGACTATTTCCTGAAGAAGGCTGTGGAAGCAAGAACCGAATCTGTTCTAATAATGCTTGTTTGGAATTCGCCCATTGATTCTTGTAGTCGTGCAATTCTGCTTGTGGTTCAAGTGCTTTCAGACACATGTAATCGTTACATTGGACCCTCGTACTGGATCATGTTAGATTCATTGTGTTTATAGTTGTTAATGCAAATCAGAGTTGGGGTGGCACCAGACTGGGAGCAGGGGGGAGTGGTCTAGTCATATTGGGACTAGTCACTTATATTGCGCCTGACCCCAGTCATTGAAACAATGTACTGTCTACAACATTCGTCAACTCCCAAGATTATACAATGAAAGCTGCCAGTTAGGCGTTAGAAGGTTAACTTTCACATTACCGTTACTTTCCGACCAGGTACCCAATTTAAGCTGGGTGGACTAAGACAATGTGAGTAAAGCACCTTGTCTAAGGGTACAACACATGGGTGCAGGCGGGATTTGAATCCGGACCTAGCACTGTACCATTACACCACGTGTCCCACTATGATCTCTAGACTTTTGTCAAGACTCTGAGTCAAGGCATAGAAAACTGAAAATCTCACTCTATCATAGCTATCTCTGCTTGGTCCTGCCTAAGGGACAACTAGGATATATATAGCATATATTTAAGGAACGTTACGTCCTTAGGGTCTTGACAAAAGCCTACAATGACTGTAATGGACGCAATTCACCAACATACAACTGGACCGATACTCCCATACCAACGAATAAAAACAATACTGGACCTACTGATAAAAAATAGTTTAATATGTTCTTAAATTAACATAAGTTATCCGAATAAAAGACAAGAATGTTGTAATTCTGTATCAAATGGCACTCCTCCCCAATGAATGTTAGTCCATGATTTACTAGGTCATTGGTGCTTCCTTGCTTTTGATTTCAGTGACCTGTCAGCAAGTCACAGATGTTGAAACGTCTTTTCTGTCGTTGTATGTAACTGTTGCAGATGACATCACATAATTATGTCGCAGAATATTGTCTGTAGTGTCTGGGCCTTAACTCAAACCCGTGAAATCTTTTATTGTCTGTTACACAAGCAAATTCAACCTACAATTTTAACGAGACACCTCCCATGTAGGTAGTTCTCAATAGCAGAGTTACTTCCCCTACAATGACTGCCATCGAATCATGTTAGAGATGTTGAGCCAGGGGCGAACAACTCGCCGCGCTCAGATTGAAGCAAAATGTGGTAGTCTCTGTCTCTGGAAAACAATGTCAAGCAATTTTGCAGAAACAGACTCATAACCGATTTATTTGTCTTCGTCAAGATTTTCTTAATTTCCTTTTTACATTGTAATTCTTGGAGGATATTTGGTTACAAGCAGATGCACAGTTGTTTTAATCATTGTATCAGTAGATAACACTTAGGAAGGCGCACTTGTTTCTTCAAGAATCCAGTACGTATGGTCATCAACATTTTCGTTCTCTGCCGAAGGTGCCTTCCCATGCGCATCCCCTACAACAAATACAATTATATTAAAGTTGGGTTCTTGGTCTTTCCTTTCCACAAACAATGTTGAGAACGATAAATACGCATTAGAATATGAACATAGCCTGATTAATACATGAAATATATACAGTCAGCCCCCGTTACTCCGACAACCCCGTTAATCCGACTAAAAGTTTAGGAACCGTTTGAAACAGTGCATTTTACACCCGTTAATCCAACAACCCCGCATTCCGACTCCGTCACACCAATTACGTGACGGATTGTTATCAAAACATGTGAACTGACTTCGCAACATGTTTGGTACTTTAATATGTCACATGCCAATCTGCGAATGTCTAATGTGACAGTCATTACCAACATCTGCAACTGCAGCATATGCCGATGCATCATGATTTTAAGATTTTGAGGAACATTTCACGTAGAGCAAACTGCCCTAAAAGTGTGAACTTCAGCATTAAATTTTCACTTGACCTTTGAGACATGTGTCAATTTTCGGTACTAACAACATGGTATGAAAACATCCTTTCTAAAACTGCTCATATATCTAGTTCCGACAATCCCTCAATACCAAACCCGATTATACATGTATCAGTTCATGCTTCTGTTAGGTTTGACCCTTAACTTCTTTTGAGTGGTATATGTTATTATTATGCTCCAGTTTTCAATACAGTATCACATTTTATTATACAATAATCTACAATAGTTTTATCTGTTTGGACCATCAGTGTAAAATAGTCATATTGGCATCACGAGGATCGGTGAACAAACTTTTTTATCTATACTGACGTACAAAAGAAACGATGCCAAATGATTTTAACTATTCCACTTTACGTCTTTGTGTCGTAATTGATCATAAGAATGTTTGAATTTCAATAAGTGTAATGCGACTGACATCATGTCATTGATAAAACTTCTTATCATCTCTTGCATATCCAACGTATCTGTGAATTTATTCAGTAGTCTCTCAATATCTTGGTATCGTTTGTTTTGCACGTCAGTATATTATAACAGATAAAGTTAGTTTTCAGCGAGTTGTGTCATTACCAATGCAAATGACGTCATCCACGCCTCTGACTTCTTGGTGGCCAGCTGCGGGGCTTTCCTGGTGATCAGCGGAAACTTGATGATATTCGACAGGCCAAGCACCCGTATGGGATGCGTAGACAGGGTTATCTTCCATGACTGGAAATATAAGACAGCAAGTATTTAGTCATTGGTTTCAAACCGGCACCAGACATCAATGAATACAAGCTTACTTATTAAAGCATTAAGATTTCAAATGAGTTGTCTCGTAAAGTATATACTTGTCTGGCCCGGATTAAGGGGGGGGGGGGGGGGTCCGGGGGCTCGAACCCTCCCCATTGCCGAGGTTGACAACTTGAGGCCCCATTTTACAGAGGCTTGTACATTTTCTCCAGCTCGTTGTTTAGAGTTTCGCGCAGGCATAACTGTAGTCCTGCGCCATGACTGTGAAATCAAATGTTTTTAAAAAATAAAAATTCAAGATTTATGCAAGTCTATTTTCTTATTAAAGCAAGTCTAGATTCCTTGATTTCACAAACAGAGGAGAGAAGGCTCCTTTTCATTAAAAAAAATAAAATAATGAAAATTGCAGCTTTTTGTGGATTGATAAGTCTTCATAGACTAAGTGTTAGTCTAGCACAACTGGTTAACTGTGCCCTGGCCCGAAGAAAACTAGGACTGCATCGGTTCACTGCGATGCACCGAGAACCGCGATACTTTCCCCTGTATTGCGATTCGGTTCACGCTGACGACGTTTCGGTTCTGTTCAAATCTTTTTAGCGGCAAGTAAAACCTTTGCCGATAGTTATGTCTTTAGTTTGGTCAGGGTATTTGACTTCACATCTGTGCTATTTTTTTACTAGGATCGAGGAAATTGACCAATGACTTTGGGTTATTTTTAACACTTGGTCCAGATATGGCTTGTAATTTTTCATTTCATTTTTGTTGCATTGGTTGATTTGTGACCACTGTGATCGGTATTTTTCAATAAAAATGTATATATTATTTATTCTTCCCTCTTGTTCTGTAGCGTATCGAAATCAACCGAACCGTGAGGTTGATACCATGATACGTATCGAATCGAAGAGTTCGTGTATCGTTGCAGCCCGGAAAAAACCCGGGTTCATCAACTGGCACTCTTGGACGCCATAGACTCTCTTGGTCAATGTATGGCCACACCATGTGACCAACATTTTCTGATCACTATTTACATTCAGAAACTCGAGCTATCACAGATCCGTATTTAAACGCCCGCCTTGATTAAACGCCCAACACCCAACGATATTAGACACCCAAAGAAATGTCGTATTCGCTGCATGTGAAGTAACTCTTGATCAATTTAACGCATAACGTCTTTACTTCGCCGAGTGTAAGGAGAGAAGCGCCACATAATTGGATGCAAATTTTCGCTAGGGAGCCTTGACTGGTTGCTCAAAACGCCCGCCTCGTGACGATGGTCGTGAATAGGAGTGATTCCAGGGTATATGACGGACGCTGGCGGAGTTATTATGCCCTGGATTTCGAGGGTGGAACGAAACATCTTCGTGAAAAAATAAACGACAGGTGTTTAAAATAAGGATGTATCTTGAAATGTTGACTGCCTGTTCCAGTACATAAGATCATATTAACGCAGGCATGTGGAGCAAATAAAATTAAAGCACAATTAAAGCAACACATCAACCACAATAATTTAAAATGTGACTGTTTTATATCTCTGTATACTTACTCATCACTTCATTCTCATTGTCCTCTCTGAAAAGACAAATTTGTAATATGATCAGCAACAGAAATACCTTTTCATCTTGCGACCTAATTTATTAAATATATCGATATGCTTTAAAGTTGGATACGTGGTCAAACTCAGTGTTTTCTTTTTTAAAAACAACGATAAATATACATAACATTATGCACATACCACGAATACTACATAGAGGATTCGTAACGAGTGTTTTTGAATATGTAAAATATCAACTTCGTCTATGGTAATCGGTATTTGTCGAGCCTTGGCGGGACAAATACCATTTATCTTAGACGAAGTTGATATTTTGCATATTCAAAAACACGAGTGAAGACTTCTATTTATCATATGTCGTCTCATTTGTCTTTTAATTCCTTAAGTTTGAAAGATGGAGTCTGTCAATTCAAAAACAAACGCGCATAGGCTCAATCGTAAGGATCACTGCTCCCGAGATATACCACTGCGCCAACAATTGTTTTTGTAGTGATAAATCCTCTATCTGTTTGAAAGTAGAAAATAAGTCTGTCTGCATCAAAGGGAATACGGTGTTATTTAATTTGGCATACACTTTTACAATGTCTGATTCACAGTTTATGTTGTTTATTTCATACAGATAGTACCAGATCTATTTTAGCCTTCGTTAGCACGTATCCAACTTTAAATAATGTTCATCATCTAATGACTACATACTCTTCCACAAAAAGAAACATGACATAGGTATGAAGTAATGACATACCTATGACATACATTATGACATAATGGCAGACTTCTTAACGTGATATAAATATGGCAATGTGGCTAAAGCGCAGTCAAGGGAGCACTGGG